>JARJCV010000310.1:0-48554 GCA_029281435.1 Mycena haematopus
TGAAATGCTCACGAATTCTGAATCGCTCAATCAACCACCAGCAGAAACGACGCCCCGTTTCAATCAAGGACCCAAGTACCAATAGCTTTAGACTCGAGCCGACGTATGACTGGGAAAAAAACCCGAGCGCCGCGAATATAGAGGAAAGCCCCATGAATGACGACATCCAGGAGTCTTGCGGAGTAACCTCTGGATTCGGATTGGCGGCGCTGAAGGTGTTGTGTTGGAAGTGGTAGGAAGACATGGTGGTAGAGTTACTCCCAGTTGTCAGTCGTAGGCCCTGCTGGAGTTAAATAGAAAAGTGGAAAGGTCTTGCTGCGGGGCATGCCGCAAGCTGCGGCGGAGGGAAATGACTCGACGAATCAGATCCGTGTACGGCATCGTCCGTCACGGCTTGGAGTGCGAATCTATGCGAGCTGAAGCGCTGAGCTAGGCTGAGCTGCGCTGAGGCGCTAGAATCGTGGAGCTTGCGTATGTAGAGCGACTCGGACACTCGGGGAGAAAGGTGATTGATCGGAGATATTCGGGCATCAATTGAGTCACGTGTTTCTAGTCCCTTGCTCCGGACGATGAGTTCACGATGAGTCGGATTCTTCCAATCTCCTCTCACCACACATGCCCCAACGCCTTAACACCCGTTTTCCGTATGCATCCCGATTGTATCTGCCACGCTGGCACACTTTTCCAGCGGGAATCCCAAGGGAATTCTACAACGTCTACGGGAGCGCTGATACTGTATCGTTTCGACCAAAGGTTCACGGGTGTCACCCGTCACCTCAATTGTTCACTGAACAAATATTCATTCTTCGCCAATCACGCCAAAATTACCTTATATGGAAGTCCGGCGAATGCCGGACCAAAATTTTTGACACTTTTGCCTTTTGGATGAAAAATTGAAAAGTCACCGTCACAGGTACCAAAATTGTCAGTTCACAGGTCTGTAGCCGCCTGGATACATACAGTGCCTTCATCACTTGAAAAGCCAATCCCGCGCTCGTAAAGAGCTCAGGTTCGCCAATTCCGGTCACTGTTACACATGTTGTGTCGGACGTGGGCATGTTTTTTCTCTCTATTTCATGCGCTGAGGCCTGACCGTCTGGAAATGCTGCAGGATATATTTCGGCGGTACTCCCAATCGCCTTTAACTTCTTCGATGTCGTCCACCGAATGCATCTAGAGACTGTTGTAGGTGTGGCTGGCGGAGTTGTCGCGGAGACGTTTATGCCAAGGTTTGGCTTCCTGACGCCTATCAACGCATTTATTTGTCCTCACGATCATGATCTCATTCCCTTGGCCGAGCAATGATACCAACCTAGGAAATTGACTCCCACGGCTCGTAGCGACAACGATAGGTCGCTTCGATAAAGTAAGTCATGCCACTGGCATGCACTTTATCAGACCCCTGATTAATTCCCAGTCTTGTTTATCATCGGAGACAGAGCATTCAAGGCATACTCCCTCCTCTTCCTTCATGTCAACCTCAGGATTCGACGTTGCACCAACCATCGGCGCACTCGAAATTGGCATCCTTTTCGCTGTCTTTCTTTTTGGAGCTGTCTCCGTGCAGGTGAGAGTTTCTCGTTGGTTTCCACTCATGCGTCCTGAAGCCGAATAGGTGGCTCTCTACTACACTCGTTTCCCTTCAGATCCGTATGTTCTCAAGGGCCTGGTAAATAAACGTTTTGCCCTTCTCCTGCCCTTTCTCCAATTTTCCCCGCAGGTTGCGCTTGTGTGGTGTCTCGATTTGGCACACACTATCGTGTTGTGTGACGCGATCTACATATTAACAATTGTACAATACGGGCACCCGGAGCTTCTCAAATTTGTGCCCGACTCCCTGAACCTCACAATCATACTCAGTGGCTTCATTGGGCCGCTCGAGCAAGTGTGTGTCCCCACATTCTAGGCGTTGCGAGCGTTGACGTTCTGCATCAGGGATGGTTCGCGTATCGATTGTATAAGTTCAGCCATTCGTGGTACCTTCCGTCGTTCTGTGTCTTCCTTTCCGCTTGTCGCGGATGCGCTTCCGTCATAGGGGGAGTCATCGCGCTTCAACGGATCTCTCTGACGGCTTTCATCCAAGAGTGGGGCTGGATCATTGAGATTCTGCTTGCCGTTGGTGCCATCACAGATGTTCTTCTCGTGGCTGGTCTCTGCTACTATCTCAAATCATGGCGGGGTGATGGATTTGAACGGTAAGACTTCCTCTGTTGAGTCCACTACTCCTTATGCCAACGGCCCTCTTCAGCATGAACCGACTAGTCAACCGCCTCATGCAGTGGAGTATTGGTGCGTTGCTCGAACTGCCTGGGAACTATTCACGTATTGGATTCCATGTTAGAAAGCGGGCTTATAACTAGGTATGCATCGATTTTAATTCAGTCCGTACTTGATACTGAATTATGTGCATTTCTTAGTATTGGAGCGATCATGTTGTTAATTTGTGTAAGTTCTCACACCTCTGTACCACTCTGCTGACACTCTCGAACAGTTCGTAACAATGAAAGACAACTGTAAGTGTTCTGTAATGACCGGACCAGCAAGCTTATATTTTCTTCCGCCAGTCAACTGGATGGCAATTTCCGCTATACTGCCAAAACGTAAGCCTTTCGGGCCATATTTTGAAGTGAAGCTTACGAAAACCTGTGTAGTGTTCTCGAACTCCCTTCTTTTTTCGTACGCATATTTGGAACCCCTGATGTTGAGCTTATTGTCGCGCAGGCTGAATGCTCGAAGACCCTCGTTACATCTCTCACCTGACCTCAAACGGCAGGATTCATTTCCTAGCCTACATTCGACAGATCCGTTAACCAGCGAAGTGCGCTCCTGACGTACGTTGTTTGTCCTTTCGGGCTGACTCCTCTCCTGCGCAGTTCAGCATCGAAAACGTCCGGTTCAGAGTTCAAGATATCCCCTGTCCAACGACTGCAAAGCCGCGGTCAGATCGGGACTCCTTCAACGCGGTGTCTCTTCATGTGAGTTATCGCTCCCGTCCTAATGTACTGAATGGCCGATTGAGGTCCTGGCAGAATTCGTATATATTTCCTCCAGGAGAAGGGATGCCCACACTTACGCCATGACTTACATATAATCACTGGACTTTCTCTCCTTGAGGATCTTGCATGGGTTTGTAACATATCACTGAATCATTAAATACCCATTTCATTCGGACATTTATAGGCCTGTTGTAGTTCTCTACAGTTCGGAGCATGGACTCTTATTGCGTAGTGTTTTTCGTTCCCTCTCGAGTGGAATATATCATACAGAGGACGAACACTCGGTGCCCGACGCAGTTTCCTCATGTGTTCGATGTCCGGCTTATAAAAGGACGATCTGCGCGGGTGGGTGTTGGAACAAGTACAAACTCATGGCAGCGTGAATTGTTGGAGTCGGAAATACTTACTTACGCTTTCCCGGATTCCAAGACTACTTATTTATGTAATTGATTCAAAACCTGGTTCGCAAGAAACGCGTCTTCAAGTTTGTGGGTAATTTCCTCAGCTTCTCTGCTCGGAGTCAACCGTTCAAGTTTTCATTTTCTTCGTTTCATTAACTGTGGAATTAGATGAACATTTCCTAACTACTGTAGTATTTAATTCAATTCGTATGTCACGGGTCACAGGCCCTGAAATTTACGATTTTTTTCGGACATGTCACAGGTCACCGAGGGCACATACGAACCTCTCAAACGGGTCACAAAAATGCTGGAAAAGGCAAAATAAATTAAATTTTCGCCTCCGGGCCTAGGAAGTCAGCGGCGCCGCGGCGTTTGCACCTTTCACTGAGATCTGCAAAGTTGGTGGATTTGCGCTGGGGTGGTGGTTAGAATTAACGTTGAACCCAAGTTGAACCCTCAAATTATGGAAGAATGATCTGATCTGGATCTGAATAGTTGTACCCTGTAATCCGTTCTAAGTGTGCCCAATGGCAGCTGGAAAGCAGATTGAGCATATGTGAGGGTGCTGCCTTATATTTGGGACTGATTTACGAAAAAAAAATGTGTCACGCTCGGCCCGACCCAAGTACGAAAGAATTTGGCGTGGTCACAGGTCACAAGGCGGTACGAATTGAATTTAATACTACTAGTCGACTTTCGCAAACGTGCGTTTTCTGATTGGCTGATGCAGTGATCGCATCGGCGTTTCATCTGCGTGGCTTCCTCCTTCAAACCGCCATGGCTGACCCATGGCCCACCGCGGCTGCCGATGACGAGCAGGCTGCTCTCATGGCTGACGCCGTCACGGTAGACAGCCCACCCAGGTGGCGAAGGCCCTCGCGACGGAAACGCGTCTCGGCCATATCCGTGCTCGCCATACTCCTTCTCCCATTCGTATTCCTTCTCTGGATGACGTCCTGGGCTGCGCCAGGCCACGTCGAGTCCGAAATTCAATCGCCGGGATCGCAAGATGCGTTTGTCCTGAATCCAGCTTTGACCTTGCATCCGCGCCAAAAACGCGCATATATAACTGGACAGTATCTCAGGTCCCGGTCCTCGGCGCAGGCGCGAGAAACCGCATGTGCACGGTCGTGAATGGACGCTCACCTGGTCCACTGATAGAAGCCAACGTACACGACCGTATTCTTGTTCGTGTGTTCTCTTGCAAGTTATTCTCCGAGAATTTGGACTTATGGCCGTGTGCAATGTATACAGGTGTATGTGACGAACGGCTTAGTAGAAGAGGGAACGTACGTCGTCCATATCGCATGTATATTCCCTAATATCATTGTGATTTAGCTCGATCCATTGGTACCCTTAGCGTATGGCTTTCTGCGCGGAACGCATACTCAGCGAAATGTAGGCACGGGCTCCCACTGCCAGATACACCCTTTTACGACGGTGCACCGGGCGTCTCGCAATGCCCCATCCCGCCGGGGGAGACGCTGCTGTATAATTTCACATTCGGGAGCTGGACGGGGACGACTTGGTGGCAGTGAGTGTTTTTCCATCCACGAATGTCGCCTCTCTTCTTCCTTGCCCCTTCCTGCCATTTTTCTTACGTTGACGGGAGTTCGATTACGTTTCCATCGGTCTCTATGTGCCATCGGTTTTCCTCGTTTTTATTGACTGCATTTTTATTGCTATTCGATTTTTTTGGGTCAAGGAGCGACACTGATTCCCTCCTTCACTCCCCAGCGGCCACACAGCCATGCAGCACACGTATGTCTTCTTCCCCATTCTACTCCGTATCTTCATTCATCTCCAGCGACGGCCTCTACGGCCCCCTCATAGTTCACGCCCCAGACGAGGCACTAGGCCACACCTACACCGCGGAACACGTCCTCACGTTTGCGGACGTTCTAGAGACGCCCGCGGGCCAGCTATTGCCGACTTATATGACGGTGAGTGCTGGCTTCTGTGATTTTCTTCCCACTTTCGTTTCTCTCGAGTTGCTGGGGGAGGTCTTTGCGTGGCTCGGCCTTCGTCCAACCTTTTCTTCTTAGCAGCCTAGTTTGGCGGGAAATATCCGTTTTGACGTGCATATCTAATTTACTTCTCTCTGGCAAATTGTCGCAGTTATAGACAGCTAACGCCGGCCCACAGTCCCACTCCGTAGAAACAACCCCGGAGCCCGTCCCCGACTTCGTCACGATCAACGGAAGAGGCGGGGGATCCCACCCTGCGGAGACGCACGTCGATCGTCGAGCACGTTCTGGTGCTGATATAGTGGCAAGAAGCAGGACACAACTGGGAAGTCCGGTACACTCGGCCAGAGAGCCGCAGGAAACGCACGGCGCGGAGGATAACCCTGGATACCCCACCCCGCTGGCTGATGGTGCAGAGGGGTATTTCGAGATGAGGGTCGAGACTGGAACGACGTGAGTTTCCTCACTTTGCGCCTCAATTCCATTCTATGGTTCCCAGTCGTCCAGTGAACAGCGTAATTGATCACGAAATTAACAAAGGACCCGTCTCCGCCTGGTACATGCAGGCAGCTTCGCACCCCTGCGCATCGCCGTCGACGCACACGTTCTCACTATCATCGAGGCAGACGGGAGTCCGATCTCCTCTGTCGGCGTGAGAGATCTAGTGCTCCAGCCTGCGCAGCGGTACAGCGTGCTCGTTACGCGCGAGGCGGCGGACACGAGGACAGAGTTTTGGATACGTGCTCGAATGATAGAAGATAAATTTGCATATATGAAGTAAGTGTTCCTCATCCTGATTTCTTTCCTCCACTCCTTATCGATATTCCAACTCTGCCGATAGCCAAAACATGCAACCTGAGGCGCGCGCCATCCTGCGATACACCTCCACCTCCGCCGCCTCCGTCTCTCCACAGGCCTCACCGCCGCCCCTCCCCACGACACCTCCGGGCCCGTTGCGGACCTTAGCGGGGGAGGAAGAGTGGTACCAACTCCCGCAGTTCGACGAATGGGCGCTACGGCCCGCCGCCACGACGGCGGTGAGTTTCCCGAATACAAACATCCATACTATTCCCTTCATATTTTCCATCCAACGCACCCACGATCTCAACTGGCGCTCCTTCATCAACGGGACGAGCTGGGAGACCCCGCCCATGGGCGAGGCGGCGTTGGTGCGGGATACTGCCGGCGTCTATACCGACCCGGGCAGTGCGGGCAGTGTGACGATTTGGCCTGAGTCCGTTTTCGTCCTAGTGAACAGCTTCATTCGTCGTAACTTACGTAACACAGGGACCAGCTCATCGCGACGCTAAAGTCCACCAGACCGTAGACTTTGTGATTACCAACCTTGACGATGGAGGTAACTCGATCTTTTGTTTGAATTTGACTTGGTGCTGATGGACGGACTTGTTTCAGACCATCCCTTCCACTTGTACGTGGCAAACACACAAATAACTCCTTTCTTCCTGAGCACTGATTAACCTCATTATAGGCATGGATATGCTGTCAGTGCTGGCAAAGTGTCCAAAGATTTCTTGACTCATATTTCTATAAACAGCCGTGGCTCCTGGGCGTGGGGCGTGGGCGATACAAAGCCGCGAAGGACTACGAGCACCTGGACACGGCTAACCCGTTGCGGTTCGTTCGAATTGTAGTATGATGCCTCTCGCTGACGTGTAACTGTTATCTCAACTCACTCGTCTACCATCGCCACGGGCACATTTACATGTCAATAGACGCGACACATTCACGGTCCCCTCCCGCGGATGGGCCGTGATCCGGATTGTGGCCGAGAACCCGGGATATTGGGCATGTACGTGTCGACTCTGTTATTTGTGCAGTCTTCTGATCATTCAATTGGTCCCTTCCTCGGCTTCTTCAATTCATCATTTCCGCCACCAACTCAACCTGTTCTCCGCACACAAAGTCCACTGTCACATCGTGTGTACGTCCCCTCCGCCTTCCCCCAACGCTGGGCCTCTTTAACACCTGTCAGGGCACATGATGGGCGGCGGGTTCTTTCAGCTCGCAGTCCCACCCGCCGCCGAAAATGCGGCGAGGGCGTGGCGCTGCCGGACGATATTAAGGACCATTGCCGGAAGTGGGAGGCGTGAGATTGGATGCAGTAAATACCTGGAGAGCAACAAGCAAATGGAAGTTCGGCCAACAATACGCGAGAATTTCTGGATACAACGAAATGAGTGCATTTCGGAAACCGCGAGACCGGCAGATCGAGACACCGGCGGTTGACCGGCGATCGCTTACACTATGCAGTGCCGTCGAGCGGAGTGTAAATCTTCACGGCATCGCCTTTGCGTTCAAAATTTGAATCATTGCGCAAATACCTTGGCCTCTCCTTCACCCAAGTTCTTAGCTCTGTTAGAATACTGCTATGCAAGTCGGGCAGACGTGCGTCCATAGAGACGATTGCAAAGGCGCCTCAGATTACTTACCAGGTGCCGGTGTTGAAGTCGTAGGGAACGCAGGCGTCGCCATGGGTGTCATGGAGGATATATAAATGCTCCTCGGCGAATTGTAGACATGTAGAAACCCCGGGACCCTGAAAAATATACAATCCTATGCCAATAATTTATGCCAACTCTATTGAACTGCTCCCGCCCTTCATTTCGTTCTCTCCGCGTCCTGGAAAATCTCAACATTTGTTTATCATGCAGTGCAGTAAGTTACCAATGAACGCCGGCCTCACGCATAGCTCGTGGAGGTGGTTGACGTGTCTGGTTTGCGCTGCGACGGCCCAACGCTAAGATCAGACACCCCGTTGTTGTTGCTGCTTTCGCGAAGCCGCGTTCTGCCATTGAGGCTGCTCGGGTTAGCGGTGATATTGGTCCAATTGCAACACTCACGAGGCAAGCATGGAATTGGAGAAAACTGGTGGACAGATGAGTCTGCACCCGCTGGAGAAAATAGGTACACACGCACATTTTGTTTCGATGATGAAGAAACCAGCCCACACGACTATATATCATGATATGAATGTAAATGTGTAGACGTGCGTTGACAAATAACACTCACGGTCCTTTCTTGTCATGAACTGTGTCCGAATTAGTGAACTAGACTGCTAACATGGAGTAGAACTGACCAATATTATTTGGATGACGCTAGCAGAACTGCAGAGCAACGACATCAATCCCAACGCCGTCTAAACAGAAGCAGCAGAATGGGAATTTACCTGGTGAGGAGTGTTGATTCTGAAGATAACATGAGCAAGCGGAGTTCGTCCCGGTGCTTAAACAAATATACCAACGGCCCACAAGATCATCGTGTCCACTATCGTCCGGGTTCTTTGGCAGCGTCAGTCCGGAGTGAAGTTTACTCCGGCTAAAAAAATGCCCACCGCTTCGACTCGGACGAGCGCTTGTTCCAGAGGCAGTAGCATAACGACGCAGTGATCAGAAGATCCACAGAAAGGTCAAGCGAGAGCGACGTGGTGATGAGCCAACGCCAGTTTAAGGCGAGCGTTATGGGGTTATAGCGCACCAGGAGCGCAACGATGCCCGCGTAGCTAAGGAAGCGCAGAAGGCCCCCGGCGCAAGCAAGGGCCATGATATACCACTGCCCAGATAGGACGCGGACACGATTTGCGAAAAAGGTCTAAATAAGAATGTTGTGAGGCGCCTGCTAGGAAATGAGGGGCGGACTCACTTGGACTACGGTATAAACAACTGTAGCAAATATAATTGTGGTTTCTTCGGAATGCGGTGGGTCGAAGATGTTTTCGGGCTCGGCGTAGAATATCACAGTTTGCGAATAAAGCTACGAGGCGGGCGTTAAATAACGAGGGTTCGGGGGGGGTGAACAAATCGCACTCACGGTATACCATGTCGATATCGTGTGTCCGAGTTCCAAAACCCTGGGAACGTCATGAGATAAATGCTTGTGTTGGCTTGTGGTTGTGCATTCTCACCAGACGAAACCAACCTAGAAGAAACGGCAGTTCAGCAAAATATCCGGACATTTCTGTACGTGACGTACCACGGCCTTTAGAAAGGTCGAATCTTCCGGAAAATGACGATAATAGTGAAATGTCTGGAGCGTCGCGATCCCGAAGAAGAAGACACCCAGCAGGGTGCCATTCTCAGTAGCACCGAGACTTCCACCCAGGTCAAGAGCGGAAAGAGCAGAAGGGGTAATAGACATGGTCAAGGGGTGGTGGTAGGAGGAGGTGCTTATGACGGCGGGATTCGGCTCTTCGCGGGGTGCGAGAATGAGAAGGGAAACCGCGGATGCGGCCCTTTGTACTAGGCGATCTTACTCAGGAGTCAGGGGCGCACCCAGCTCCGCAATCCATCTGATCCGCGGCGGATCACGGGGTGCACGCCGCGAATGGAAGCGAGAGTTGTGAGACACAACTTGGACACAACCACGAGCGCGAGAAGATCAGACACCACTGCCGTCACACCAGCACAGATTCCTACGGAAATCGTATCCGTTAACAGCCTTTCCAGCGAAAAAAAAAGGACTGGAAGCCACATGCACCACCCTTAGAGTTACCCGTTATCCAACTGAGAGTCACTGCCGGGAGTCCTATCTGTTGTGGCGGACAAGTGGCGGAAACCTGAAAGAAGGAGCAATGTGGCTGTGTTTGATCTTTTGATCCGGCGCTCTCCTTCCTCCTCGTTGCTCTTTTGCCTGCATCTCTCACCAATTGCGTTGACGCCGACGTCGCCACTTCCTGTTAGAGAGACTCAGTTGATTGAGGTTTTGATGCCCGCGCAAGCGCGGGGATCACGGTGGGCGTAATGCCGGGCTCGGCAGTCACCTAACCTATATACGTGCAATGCGAGTATAGGTGGTTGGAAGGATTTTTTACACTCGTTTGACGGCTCGTGTATTAGAGCGACAAACATTCCTTTTTGCTGGATTTCTGGCCCCGCGGCAGCCCGGCGGTGGTGGATTCTTAACACTTCCCTCGTCGGGTGCACACGCCTGACATCATCAACGAACCTTCCTCCGTTAATCGATACCGTCACTGACAATGACATCACTTTTGCACGTTCCGGCTCTCCCGGCCCGAGTCCCGGCCAGTCGCCTTGTCGAGGATTTCGGATAGGTAGTGGTCCATCGTTCCAGGACACCACTCTTTTATATCGTGAACAATCCGCCGGTGCCTTCTCCTCCGCTTTGATTCGTCTTTTACTTAGTAGTACACTGTACACCTGCCAAAATCCCCCCTCACGCGAGTATATTCCCGGAACGAGTTGATAAACTCCACTGGCAGTTGCCATGATGTACGCTCAGCTAAATCAAGCGTGGGTAACAAAGTCAACTTGTAACTAAACGATACGCCCCAGTCTTAAAGACAAAAAAGTAAAATGGCGCATTACAGACATGGATATAGTGTCTCGTAGACAGACGCTCTATACACGCTCGTGCCTCGCTATTATAACATGGATAAGGAGACAACGTAGTTCAAATGGTAAATGGACCTGGTATGTATTCGATCCTACACTCCGGGGACGACGAAATCGGGGAAATCGGGCCAGTTACCAATTCCCGCAGGGTCACCGCCGATACGAACCCACGATGAGTGAGATGGAGTCGGCCCATCCAAGATGAACAGTTGATGCCATCCTGGAGGAGAAACAAACGGGTTGGGAGGCGCCGTAATAGTGCATGTGTTTCGGACACAACTGAAAGCAGGGAATATTGTCCGACTACCCATCGCGTTACCGTGAGTAGAGGAAGTCGCTGAACAAAGGTCAGGGAAGAAAACACGTTATCATGAGCGATGCTCACCGGCAATGAGAGAAACCTTCATTGTAGATGTCGTGCCTTGGTGAAGCGTCACAGTAATGCTATGTTGACTTCCATAGGCCCAATCCGTCTCTGTGATGTTAAAAGACGGTTGGGTAAGGCCTTGCACCAGATATGGAGGAATGTAAACCTAGGCCGTCGTGAGTAAAGAACCCTAGATTCGACAGGGTACGAACTTCGATTCTGAACTCTTCAGGATTGGTAGGATCCTCCGGGTCCGATCCAGATATCAGTATACGGCCATCCGGAAGGAGGATAGCCTATTGAATTTCAGATCAAATATTCCGTCTGGGAAGGGGAGCGGAAACCAACCTCGGAATGGTATAAGCGAGCAACGATAGTCGTGTTGAGGATGGAAATTCGCTGGTTGAATGGCATAGAAGGATCATACAAGAGAGCACCGAGATTAGCGTCGTTGGCTAAACCAAACCCTGCGACCCCTTGAACAGCTCCATTCGCGATGAAGAATGTTCCATCGGGCAGTCCAACCATGCACGGCATTACTCGCGGAGAAGGCTGTATAATTCAGCTCATGTGTCTCCAAACATACCAAGTCACTCACCATTCGTTCTAATGCCCATGTAGCGTTTTCAACTTCGGGCTGGATGGAGACGCAATTGTCGAGCGCGGTGCCAGGGCCAGGAGTGCTACCGCCACAAACCAATACGGTGAGTGGATCAGTATACGGAGCATGTTGAGGGAACATGACTGCGGCACCCTCCAACGGATACGTCCTTCCACCTAGGACTGAAGCCCGAGTAGGGTGAATGAATGCACGACAAAAGATAGATCCATGCGAATCACGTACAGCTGCTGACCGACGCGGGAATATTGGGTAAGGTGTTGATTGTATCAAAGGTTGTTGCATTGAGGATGCGCGCTTCGTTGTAGTAAACTGGACGAGTTAGTGGAAATTCAAAGCGATATCATCTCAGAGCCGACGCACCAACAAAAAGATTCCCACTGGGGAGCACAAAAACAAATGGATAGAGATTGTTAGGGTCGGTCCGGTTAAGCCAGTCCAGGAAAATGACGGTGTCCCCTCCTTCGGGAGCGGGCAGAATTTCCACGTTCGGCTCAGGTGAAGCATTGCTCCCTGTTTCGCCTCCAATGACCATGACCGTTCCATTTGGAAGCATTGCAGCAGCTATAGAACAATTTGAATTCCAAAGGTGAAAAACTGCTGTGTGCGGGAACAACATACTTGGGTACCATCGTTGTCTCTGCAAATGGAGTTCCTCGAAATTTTCTTGCCAGTCGTTAGTCCCATTCACACCAGGAGAACCGTCTGGGGTGTAGAGCCGCACTCCCTTCGTTGAGTCAAGTGACCAGCCACCAACATTGAGCTGCCTAGCGCCTTTGTCGGGTAGAGTAATACTTCCAGAACAGAAGACGTCTGACTTGACATGCATCGTTCGCCAGGCAGCAGAAAAATTGCTGACAAGACTCAAGTCTAGTTCATAAGCTCCGGTGGAGTTTTGGAATCTAGATTATCCGTTTTTAAGTTCGAATGCTGCCAGTCGAGTCAACCACTCACTCAGAAGTCCCGCTTTTTTCGAGGAAAGTGACTTTGTTGTTGACCCCTACTGTGGCGATCAAGGGCACAACGACACTGTAAAGCCGTCTGACTCTGCTTTGGCGAGCCAAGAGTTCACTCACCCTGGAACTAGAAACAGGGAAAAATTGTCGGTCCGGGTACAATTTATGATAAAATCGGATGAAGCTCACCGAAAAACTGGCCAATATCAACACCGTTCAAATGCAAATCATAACTGAGGACATACCTCGTAACGACCGGTGATTGCGGGCGTGTGCCAAACATGAACCTGTCCCTCCCAAAGATAATATGATATTCTGCGGCGCTCCTGAATAGGAGTGTGCCCTGAGTGCAATTGTACCTACCTGAAAACGCCTCCGCAAAGGTGTGCGGGATCTCCGGTACACACAGCGTTACAGTCGCTTTCCGTAGTCAACCCAAATCCGCTGTTGATGACATCCGATTCATCGCCGCAATCTGACAAAGAGGGAATCCAGATTGAACAGCACTGCGCGGTAATAAACTGACGACTTACAGCACCGAGTGCCTGCGCATTCAGGAGTCAGTTCTGGCCCAGAAATCTGAAAAGTGAGATCTACCGAATTCCATGCCTCCAGCCGTGTAACCGAAGGCCGAGCACTGCGAGAGACAAGCTGAAGCGGAGTTGTTGGTGTCCATCTGGATCTCCCAGGGAAATATATCTCCATTGTCGCCTTCACTGGTAGTCACAAACAGTCGGTCAACGCGGAAATGGAATATTGCGAGTGACGAGAGCACTTACGCTAGACAACCTTGATACGACCATGACCCCGGAAGGCTGGTGTTCTGAGGCGTAGGAACGGGGAATATCGTGATATTTGGCGTCGTACTGTACACTGACAATCGGTTCCCGTTGCCACACTGGAGAATAAAACTCAGGTCGGATAGAAGTGCCAAACTAAGAACATACTGCCTGCCTGTATTGTATCCAATTAGTTTACCCCCGCGGCTGGAAAAGCCTACTGACGTCGAATTTCCTCCACATGGGCTGGAACAGTCCGATTCCGGAGCAGTCACAGCGCCTTCTATCAATGCATTGCCGCAGACTGAATCCCGAAATAAATGTCAGCGCATTAAAGCAGTGCGATGAAGTCCGCACAGCATTGAACCTGGTTGAAGATATATAAACTTGTTCCAAACTAGGAGAACAGAGTGATGCACGAACCGAAAATTCCCCTCCAGCAATTGTGAAGTTTTGAGCGTCACAGCTCGCAACACATGACTCCATCGTCAAATTCGCGTTGTCGATCTCGACTGTGAGCACTCGACCATGAGCATTGTCGCTGAAATTCAGTAAGATAATGAGGTCTTCCATCATTGCCGCTGTCACTCACACGAAACATCCCACATAAGCCCAAGGACTTGGGAGATCAGTTGCAATGGCGGTCGCGCCACCTTGTGAACCTCCGCCACCCCCGCCACCTACAGGCGGGGGAGGAAGGTCGTCACCAGTATAATTATACACTGTCAGGGAATTCGGCCCGCCGCAGCTTCGCGAGAAAAGAAAGATCAGCGGTGACCCGAACATAGTCAACATATGAAACATACAATTCCGAACTGTTGCCGGCGCATACCATGTTGCAGCTTGAACTAGATTGGGGAGCTCCTCCATTGACGATGGCTAATCCACAAACTGTACTAATAGTTATGTTTTGGCATATAATAGGATGTGAACACCAACAGCATTGGTCTGCAAACTCGGCGCCTGAACGAGACTTCGATTAGAAAAGACCAAAGAGACATGGGGAATTACCTGAGAAGGGCATGCCGGCACTAAAGCATGCCGCAGTACAAGTCTCGAGAGAAACCTGGCCTTCAACACCCACCGCGTCGACAAGGGCACGTCCCTGACCGTTGACGTTGTCACTTTTGGATGTCAAACGTTGCCTAACCCTGCGTCCAAAACTAACTATACCTGTAACACCCGAGCGATTCCCACTTGCCGATGAAAGGAGGGATCGTGGGAGGCGGAGGTGGTTCGGCGCCGCTCCAGAAAATATTTAACCGACCCGCCCCACCGCAATACTCATCGGAATCACCCACACACGGCAGGTTGCAATCGGTGATTGGGGCGGTGGTCCCGGAGTTTTCAATGAAGTTATCACAATCTGGATTGTTTTCGTTTCCGTCAGCCACGCAAGTTTTTGATAAATGTCGATCGTACAGCATTCTTGCTTCAGGGGCGAAACAAGAGGTAAGTGGATGCTGGAGCGCTCGAGCTGGATAGGCTAACCCTGAATTCAACTCCCGCGAAGACGAACTCTTTGCCGTCACAAAAGCTGATGCAGTTCTGAAAAGCCATTTGTCAAATGGCAATGAATTAGCACTGCTCCTTCCTCACCTCCACCGTCATGTTGGTTGTATCAGTGAAGCTGGCCCCAGTCAAGGTACGTGCTCCCGTGTCGTCTCTGTGTATTCGGGACCAATGAATTCAGCGAGCACTGGTATTCTGATACCCACGTGTAGCATCCTATCGAGGACCAATTTCCGGGAAGCGTGGTGGGAACGGATTGGCGACGGTGTGAAGCTGCATGAGCGTTGCAAAAGAACAGTGACTGATCTGCGGAGTCAATGACTATGCACGATGTTCATTGTATCAGAGACAGACAAGTTGTAGTGCGAGTGCCAAAAGCCAGAAATGACTTCGCCGATGAGCCATTGAGGTGACTTGACGAGCGCCAGCAGTCCAGTTGCCGCCCATATTTTATACGGAGTCAAAAGACCAAGGAATCCGTTCCTTGAGAAGAGTTCGTGGGAAGTTGCGCATAAACGGCCACGACCAAGGTACCAACAGCGTCATAACAGAAGTGCGTCACGGAACACATTCCATGCGGCGACATTCGCCGCCTGTTTCGAAATGATGTCGTGGAGAAGGAGGCAGAGCCTGGTGTCAACAATCATACATAGCGCCAAATAAGTTGCAAACAATTCATTCATAGTCACGCTTCACGCCCACTTTGGTTTAACTTTTTACAATTTTCGCAATTTTTCGGAATTCTTTTGGATTTTGATTGTACTAAACTCCCAGGATTAGTGTCGACTTGAATTATACAGTAATCAGTGCCAGTGAGGGCATAAGTTAAGTATTCTAGGTTATTCTGGGGAACGCCAAAAAAAACATGTCCCGAGGCTCTCAAATCAGCATCATGATATGTTCAGGTCCAAACGCCAGTGTCAATCTACGGGTTCTGGGTCATGACGAGATATTGACGAGAGTATTGAGCCCTGAGTTCCTGGTCTGCCATGCGGTTTGATCTAAGAATGAGCTCGTCGGCATTTTTAAAAGCCTCATCCGGTACATGTGTATGCCGGTCTGATATCGAATAATTATCTGCTCCGGATTCCATTTTCTCTTTCATGCCGCACATCCATCTGTCTGACGCGTGATACCACGTCCATGGAATTGATCAGTTCCGCGCATCTAAGCGGCGTTGACAGAATGGTACCAATCTATATCTTACAACACGCAAGCTACGAGAACCAACATGTTGCAAAGAGAGAAGTACTATGTCTGACAGTGAAGGAGAAAATTGTGACTCGTGAGAGGATGGCCGTGGCTGACATATGAACTTGAAGCTCGCCGGCAAGGTTTGGTCACGCATGGTCGGTTGTTCTCTGCAACGAAATGGTTACATGTCTGGATTGGGATGAAAAGAGAAAGCGGAAGACTGTGGCAAGACGCATCCGTCCCGCCGCCTATAGCTCGTTAGAAGCATGTGATCGTTACATAGCATCGTGTGAATGTTCAATCTTCAGTTCGACAAAACAAACTGCGAAAGCCTGCGTCGCACGGGAATGATCCAAGAAACTAATCCACGATGAACTTAGGACAATGTCTCACGGAAGATCCAGGCCCAGCGCTCTATGATCGGTAGTTACGAACTACAACATGCAAAACCAGGTAACCCTACTTAGTCCGAGATGGACCAAATTCTTCTAGGCTCACTTATTCATATCAAATAAGCTTGAAAGACCTTGTTTTTGTCGGAAACAATCTGTCACAATACAAGCCAGTCAACTTGGGTGGCGGATCAGAAGTATATTTCGGTGTTTGCGATACTTGTCAATTGACCTCGAAGGCTCTACCGTAAAGTAGTAAATTTTTAAACTTACTGCGGACGGGGTTACAGGTGACTAACTGAGGCCGTCTCGTTTGTCCTACGTGGTTGACAATACTCCTTTCCATTTCCAACGCTCAACTCGGTCGGCCGCGCCGAGATTCCGCCACGGTGATCAAACCGGCAAATCAAGCAAGAAGCTTCCATAGTAAACGCAATACCAAGCACCGCGCGCAATCAAAACAGACTTGTCAGATTCAACTAAATCAGACTGAATACCAACTGGATCCACGATTTTTCATACCAATTCAACTCCAAGTTTACATGTTTTATTACTATCAAGTCTTGTAGAATAGTATTCGATGGATTTGGACACGCAGGCACCATGTGAACCTGTCAGACGCGGGAATCTCATACCAGGACCCCGGTTTGAGGCTATTTCAAGCCTAAACCAAGGTGCGGCTCGGGCAAAAGGTCCAACTGATTTGAGGGTCCTTTTTGAGGGTCCTTATTGGACAGAACATACATTTATGCACTTCTCCAGTGCATTTTCTCAAGATCTTTAAAGATCTTTAGAGATTTTGATGACATGTTAGAGAGTGTCAAGATCTTTGAAGATCATAAACTGAGGTGGTTCAGACAAAATTTATGCCTGTCAACGGGTTGACGAACCTTGCAGGGCCCCGAGTTTCAGAGAATTCTGTGGCTGGCAAACTGATTTTTGCCACGTGAAAGCGTCATTCCGTCCGGCATGATCGGTTCGATCCTATCGGGCTTGCTCGGGATCTAACCTCTTAAGCCATATCGATACCCGGGGTCCTCTCAATGCAGTTTCTCCTGGGTTTCTCCAGGTTTGTCGGTTCACTCCTTACAGCTGTTTCCGAAAACCTTGAGACACGTCGCTCTTTTTTTGCCGCTGCTCAACTTTTGATCGAATGATAAGGACTACTGGATTTGGTTAGCCGACGACAGCCGAATGTGCCCAGCCGAAACTGCCAGTGGCAAATGCACTTGAAAATGCAAGCAATGGAATTTGTGGAGGCATTTCCACAAGAAATGGTGTTACAGCTGGCCACCGGGAGACTCTGACCCTCCTTCACCAAGTTTCCATAATTTCACTAGAGAAACAGCTGACCGATTCCTGAACACGAGCCGAGTCTAGCCGAGGGCAGCCGAGCCAAATCCGGTAGTCCTTATCACTCGATCAAAAGTTTAGCAGCGGCAAAAAACAGCGACGTGTCTCAAAGTTTTCGGAAACAGCTGTAATGACCTTCCCCGCTCCCGCGACGTACGCGGGACCTTCGCCCGATGCGCCATCTGTTCCCCCATCTGTTCCCCCGGACCACCAGCGCAGAGAAGGCCAGGCGGGTGACGACCCCACTGGCAGGCCGCACGTAGCGCAGGGTTCTGGAAATTCTGGCCCTACCAGTAAGCACTTCCTCTCATTACTGAACCCGCTGGCAACAGCCCCTTCGCCCTTAGTGACTCGCCCTGATATTTGGACACGCACAATTTTCTTTGGCCACCGCCGTAATAGGTCAGCAACTCCCCAGGCCCCGAGGTCGTCCTCGGAATCGCAGACGGTCGCGCGCCCGACCGCGCCACACTTGCGCTCAAAGTCGACGCTCCTCGCACGAGTTTCCAAATTCATCCCCTGTGTCCCACAACCCGACCGGGGCGATGCCCTCACCCCGCAAACTGTTGAGATGCGCTCCTCCGCAACAGATCCTCAGGCGCCGACTTCGGACGCGCCTTTGCATGCGACCGGCCTTCCCTCTCTTAATGTCGATGAAGTTGGAGTTGATGAAACCCAGACGTGTGAGGACTCCGACATTGTTCTACAGCCTTCACCACTTCTGCTCGAAGACGAAACTGATGGCTCGAAATCCGGCTCCGTCACACCACCAGGCTCCACCGCTGAATTCAGCGCCCTAACTCTCACCGTTGATTTTTCGGATGAGTCTGAGGCTACAAGCTTCGCCGATGATGAAGGTGATGTTGATCCATTCGTATATGATGAGCATGCCGAAGAGCAGCGTCTCATAAAGAATGGTGGCTCTGGTATCCCTATCGGTCCGGTACGGAATAATATCAATTCCATGGCCACCAATGTTTGAAACTTGACTTCTGTATGACCCATTAGGACGGCAGGCCCAGACCTCTTTTGCCCCCTGTCGCTCCTCAACACGTTGGTCGGAAGTGCCTGGTGCTTGATCTGGACGAAACACTCATTCACAGTAGTTTCAAAGTGAGTATCTTGCCGGTGCACGCAGTTTGATCAATTCATATTCCATTCAGTCCATTGCACAACCGGATTTCATCCTCCCCGTAGAAATCGACTGGCAATGGCATCGCTTTCATGTACTGAAAAGGCCAGGGGTGGAGACTTTCTTGAAAGAGATGGGCGAAATATACGAAGTAGTTATGTTCACTGCCGCTCTGAGCCAACTTTGTATTCCCTATCCGAGTCAACTGTCTCAAGCTAACCAGGAAATCACCCTCTACAGTACGCCAACCTCGTGCTCGACAAACTGGATTTAGATCAATCAGTCGCCCACCGGTTGTTCCGGCAGGATTGCTTCCTTCATAAAGGCGCCTACGTCAAAGTAAAATTTGATTCAGAGCGTTTTACCTCGCGTCCTGATTTTGTCGTTACAGGATTTATCTCAACTTGGCCGGCCTCTGGCTGATACAATCATTCTGGACAACTCTCCTGTGTCGTTTCTCTTTCATCCTCACAATGCTGTTCCAGGGTTAGGGTTAGTTTCCTCATGGTTCAATGACCCTCACGACGTCGAGCTCACCGACTTGATACCATTCCTCTGGGATCTGGCGTCTGTCCCAGACGTCCGAGGTATCTTGAATGGAGCAATTTGATTAGAGACCCCTCATTCGTCACCCTCTGCCTTGAAGGGCATAGCTACACCAGCCATCATCCACAATGAATTCAATATTTTGGTTTCACTCGGCATCTCTCGTTCCTGCACGCCACCCGAATTCTCGCACACGGACGCTGTAGCATCGTAGCCTGAGTACCTCGCACGGTGTATACACATGACAATACCGAGAGCAAATACTTATAGGCAGGTCCGTGGGCGGGCTGTGTGTCTCTCGTCTTGGAACCACAACTCGATGAATGGTTCCTGCGTGGTTTGGGACATGTCCGATCAATTTTCCTCATTTCTCATCGGCTTTGTGGGACCTCTCGCCGTCTCCGGATCAATCGGCTCTGGGGGAAGTCACACTGTCACAGCTTCTGCAGTCTCCTGTCGTTGGACGACGTTCCAGTCGGCCGGTTAACACATTGCAAGCTTCTTCGGATTGGGGTCATGACTCGTCGCCGTAATCATGAACGTAATCACACGTTTTTCATATAAAGAGGCGGCCCTACCCAAGCCCAGGCCAGAGCCCACCCCGGTTAACCATGCTCCATTTACCCCTTGCTAGCGGGCTGGTTCTAACACTCCTGGCTGGAGCCCTGGGGGACGTTGTCCACTCGTTCAACGTTTCCAACTGTCCCGGCTACTCTCTGCACTCGTTGTTGGAGACCAGCGACGGCGGGCTAACTGCCAAACTCGAGCTCGCGGGACCTGCGTGCAATGCATTCGGAGTTGATGTTGTTAACCTGACAATCGAGGTGAACTATGAGACTGAAACGAGGTGCGTTACCTCAGCTTTCGCATTCATTCAATCCCACGTCTCAGTGGCCAAAAGACTTCACGTCAACATATACGACACCACAAAGTCGCAGTTCACCATCCCTGAGACCGTCATTGCCAAGCCACAAGTGTCTACCTCTGATGATATTGCTTCAAAATCCGACCTTGTTTTCAATTACGAGTCAAAGCCATTTGCTTTCTGGATAACTAGGTGTTCTGCTTCGGACGCCGCGCCTCTATTCAATACCCGCGTCGCTTCGTTGCCAAAGACCCCTATCCCACCCGTCATGGGCAACGATCCTTCCACTGCGTTAGACAGTTTCCAGCTGGTCTTTGAGAACCAGTATATTCAGGTGGGCCATGATCTTTTTCTCATTCCCGCGCACGATCTGACTATTCAAGCAAAGCTAACATCGGCTCTTCCTCTGGGGGCGAACATTTATGGCCTTGGTGAGGTCATCTCGAGCAGTGGGATCAGACGCGACGTGGGCACCGACGGCGGTATCGGCACGATCCAAACCAACTGGGGTGCGTGGCGTTATTCTGTGGATCTATGTTTCACGCGTCGACGCTGCGACACTGGCAGCGCGAGACATTCAAGATCCCATTAACCAGAACATGTATGGTGTTCACCCGATATACATGGAGCACCGGCTTGACTCTGTGACCGGCATCGCGCAATCCCATGGTGTCTTCCTATTCAAGTACGTACATCGTAAACATGCATCCTCCGTGACCGACCCAATGTAATGTGCAAGTGGACAGTGCAAACGGCGCAGACATTCTCCTCCTCACGCCCCCAACCTCCACCGCGTCTCTAATCCAATATCACCTCATCGGCGGCACCCTCTCCCTCTACTTCCTCTCCGGACCCAATCCTCTCAACGTCATTGAACAATACGCAGCGGTAGTCGGCACCCCCACCTGGCAGCCATACTGGGGCTTCGGGTTCCACCTCTGCCGCTGGGGCTACACCAACGTCAACGAGACGAGGGAGGTTGTTGCTAGGATGCGTGAGGCGGAGGTGCCGCTGGAGGTAATGTGGAACGACATTGATTTGTATCATTCCTTTCGCGATTTTACGGTTGATCCTGTCAAGTTCCCGGCGCAGGAGATGCGGGAGTTTATCCGTGATCTGGTGGGTTGTTCGTGATTCAAAGAAGAGCAACGCTCACGAGCATTTCCCTGGGGGTAGCGCGCAAATAATCAGCACTGTGAGTGTCGGCAGCATCTGCTGCGGGTGATTTATGACTGCTCACAATCTTCTCTCTGAGTCATACCCATCGTCGATGCGGCCATTGGAAAGGAAACGAACAGCACCGACATTGTGAGTATACGACGGGTATAGCATTCGATACAAAGTTGACAATAAATTATTTAAATCTCAGTACGATCCGTACTCCAAAGGCGCCGAGCTGTACGTACTGTTCGACTCCCTCCATAGGAAACACTGACATTGTTATATTTCCTCAGTGACGTGTTCATCAAGAACCCGGACGGGACGGAGTACATCGGGCAGGTCTGGCCTGGCTATACGGTGCGCAGCAAGTTTTGTTTCGTCTTGCATGTGTGCATTGTCCTAAACGCCCCCCAGGTCTTCCCAGACTGGTTCGCGCCCAACACGCTAGGGTGGTGGACGCAGGCGCTGAAGAATTGGAGTGCACTGGGGATTGAGTTTAGCGGTGCGTACGCGTTTTTGTGCGCGCGAAGTTCGCAGACAGAAGAGACAGAGCTAATGTACACGTAGGTATTTGGCTGGACATGAACGAAGCGAGTTCGTTTTGCGATGTTCGTGGTTGGTTGCTGGTTTCCCTCAATTTACGACCCGATATTCACTGTAAGATTGCACAGCGGGACTGGGATCGATATCAGCAATACTTCCAGTTCGTGTGATATTTCCCTGCATTCAACCTGATACTTATATCCTCCACAAAGTGCCCTTCCTTCTTCCGGGCGACCCTGATAATCCTATCCTTGATTATCCGGAGGGATACAATGCCACAATCTCGGGACCAAGCGGCAACATTAGTGTTAACGGTACACTGACTTATGGGGCTGGCGCGATGGCCGTATCGCTGTTCAAGCGGGGGGTTGGAGCTGGCGGCCAGACCGGCTTCGTGGATCTCAACACGCCGCCGTACGCAATTCACAATGGTATGTTGGTCGTGTGCGTGGGTTGATTCGATACATATTAATTTTACCTCGATACCAGGGAATTTCCGACTCTCGAACCACACGCTGGCCACCAATGCTACGCATGCGGGCGGGTACAGGGAGCTTGACGTGCACAATCTGTGGGGGTTGATGGAGGCGGAGGCGACTCATACAGGCTCAAGGCCGTTCTGCCTGGCCAGCGTCCATTCATCATCAGCCGTTCTGCATTCGCGTCCGCGGGGAAATGGGCCGGGCACTGGGTACGTTTATTTAGATTCAGTCCTTCTTTGATTCAATTCAATATAATGCAACGACCAGCTAGGCGACAACTACAGCCTCTGGCAGTACATGCACTTCTCGATCCAAGGCATCCTCCAGCACCAGATGTTCCAGATTCCGTTCGTCGGCGCCGATACGTGCGGGTTTCAAGGAAACACGGACGAGGAGCTGTGTAATCGGTGGATGCAATTGCAGCGTTCACGCCGTTCTACCGGAACCATAATCAGCGGGGGGCGATATCACAGGAGCCGTTCGTGTGGGACAGCGTCGCCGCTGCGTCGCGTACAGCGATTACCATCCGCTACGCGTTACTACCCTATTGGGTGCGCATATGTTTCTTTCTTTTATTTCAAGAGGCCGCGTTTCGCTGATGCCGTGAACATTTCCAGTACTCACTATTCGCGAACGCCTCGATGCACGGGACTCCTCCAGTGCGCGCACTATTCTGGGAGTTACCAGATGAACCGGAGTTGTTTAGCGTAGACCGACAGTTCCTCGTTGGAAGCGCCATCCTGGTCACACCCGTCCTGACACCGAATGTATCGAGCGTCGACGGTGAGTCCAGCCTCGACATCCATTTCCTATTATCCTTACTGTTGCCTTCTGCAGGGATCCTCCCTGGTCGCGGAAAAATCGTCTGGCGTGACTGGTATACGCATGAGGTGGTCAACGGCACCGCAGGTACGAACACCACCCTCGCCGCTCCGCTCGGCCACATCAACGTCCACGTTCGTGACGGGGCTGCACTCCTCCTCCACCAGACCCCAGGATACACAGTCGCGGAGACGCGCCAGAGCGCTTTCTCCCTGCTCGTAACACACTCCGCGGACGGGCGCGCCTTTGGAAGTACGTACCTCGACGACGGCGTCTCCGATCCCCCGGGTCCGAACACCGTCATCACGGTCTATTCAAGTAAAAACAGCGTCAAGATTTCGAGCAAGGGCGCATTCCATGTTGCGCAGAAGCTGGCGGAGGTGACGGTTCTGGGTGTACCGCAGAAGCCGGTTGGTGTATTCGTGCGCGGCGAGGCGAAGGCCTTCACATATGTTGCGCCGCTGCAGAAAATAGTGATGTCTGGGCTGAGTGTGGATTTGAACGTGGAGACCACCACAATCGAGTGGACATGAGTGGCTTGTGGGATACTCGCGCGCAAAAAGTTAATACTATCGAGTTCAAATAGTATCTATACACCAAAACTTGACCAAAACCATAGATTTGCGTTGGATTTGCGCAACGATGTACTCCATCCGGCGAGTTGATCAGAACAAATGGCAGACAGTGACGAATTACGAGTCATAAATACACCACTGCTTTTAGGTAACACTGACAGGTGAAGTCAACGATACTTATACAGTATCTTTGGTCCATCCACCAACTGGGCAATTAAGTAAGTCAAAATTAAGTGACTGCGTTACTGTAGCATTTCATTCAATTCTCCAGTGTTGCACCTAAAAATTTTCATACATCCTCTGAAAGGGTGCAGGAAATACAAGCACACCTTTGCCTGTTACTGTGGCATTTCGACCGAGTGTTCATGGTTGTTACGCGTTACGCAAGGTGTTCAATTTTCAGGTGTTCATTTCTCGGCAATCACGTCAAAAATTACCATAAAGGGCAATCCGGCGGTTGCCGAACGAGAAATTTACCATTTTTTGGCCTATTTAAGCCTAAAAATCTCGATGTTACCGTTACAGGTGTCCCAAGTGTTCAGTTCAGCGGCCCTTGTTACGCGTTACGTGAACACTCGGTCGAAATGGTACAGTATGCTGCATGCAACACTGATGTTAGAGTAAAAACTGCTACTGTTTCTGAAACCAGAAGCAAAACCGGTGCAAATTGTCCGCGTACGCCTCAGGGGCGAAAAAATTGCAGAAAAGGCATTTTCTCACCGTTTTGTGACTTGTTTGATATATTCGAACATGGCCTCGGTGACCTGTGACACGTCCGAAAAATTTACATTTTGGGCCCTGTGACGCGTGACGTCCGAATTGAATGAAATGGTACAGTAGTCGATCGCCCTGATTTTCGGTCTACCATACTGTATGCGTTTAGAATATATTGGTGTCTCTACGGTGTATGTTCTGGCCCATGGTGGGCTTCAGTCCCGTTTTGCAAGACCGTCGACTGGCTTTGAGAGCATATACAACTTTAGTAGCATTAGGCTTTCGTGAGCGCCTACTTTCGTAATGAACGCCTACTTTTCCACCGAGGCCTATTTTGCGGACAGTGTGAAGATTGATGGGGCATCAATTTTGCAGCGTCTCAGCATTTTGCACAAGTCCCCGGTGTTTTTATATAGATCCCTCACTGACACTAACCACTAACCCCTACCCACCTAACCTCCTAACCACCTAACCACTAACCACTCACCACTAACCAAAACCTCCGAACCACTAACCAAAACCACCTAACCCGAACCCGAACCCCTAACTGGCCGAACCCGGCAATCTGCCGAGTGTGATGCGTGTCATTGATGGGTAGGCGTTCGGAACACAAAATAGGCGTTCGTGAGCAAACTAGGCGTTCACGAGCGCCTAATGCTACTAAAGTTGTCGTGCCTCTGGCTTTGAACATGTTTGACCTTGGTGATGCGTGACTGTCACTCTGTTACACGACGCGTCTTTCGGTTCCACCACCGTCATCTCCTCTTCCTGCTCCCTCGCTTTCTCTCCCCCGAAGCCAACCCCAAGCATTGTATTCTGACTCAAAACACGCTCTTTCACCACATTTAGCACCGTTCAAGCTCAAATCGACTGCCCAACTTGAAGAGCCGATTCGGACTTCCACCAACAAGGTCACGATTGGGGACAATGGCGGGCGAGGGCCCTTTGAAAACATCTTTGGCAGACAGTACGTGACCCTTCTCTCTGACCCAAGACTCTCCTCAGCAGTCGTACGCTGCGCTTGGCTCACACATGGGATACGGGCGCGCGGGTGCTGAATCGACGCTCATCAGCACTGCTGATGAGCGTCTATATGGGTGTTTCTTATGGCGAATCTGACTGCTAACGGCTTCTATACCCTTGCAGGCCATCTTCGTCGACGCAATTGATGGGAGAGTAGGCGTCGGAAGGACGCCGAGGTGCTGACAGATACAGAAGAGCTAGAGGCTGATGGTACTATACTACTACGTGCGTCTCTCCTCGACTCTTATTATTTTTGTGGCCATTCTTCAATATTGCTCTTCCTTTCATTATCTCCTCCCACTCCTTTCTTTCGCCATACGCACACAATCGTATCTACCCCTAGCCATATTTGCGCATCTCCACTGCGTCCCTCTCTTGATTTGTGTTCTCTTGAGATCTTACCCCATTGTCCTTGGTCTGTTTTTCGTTTCGTCTGCTCACATTCGTTCTTTTGCATGCCAACTGCCGAGCTCTGACCATTTTCTCCTCGTGAGCTGGAACCTGCCGTCCGTTGTGTGGTCATCACCATGATTCACACCCCGGTGACTCAAGAACTCGTTCTTGACAGGACGGCGCAGTGCTTCCTCTCACTATATCCAGCGCGCACATTTCCATCGAACGCATCACCGCGCGTATTTGAAGCCTTCGCCAAACGACGATGACAGCTGTAGCGCTACACCGACGACCTGGTCACCAACTCTCGAGCTCAATGAACGCGCCACGAGGTGACGTCGGCACTATTCGGCGTACGACATGGTCTCCGCCACCGAGAGGAGTGCGTTCTCCAACAAACTCGACTATACCCCTGCTGACATCGACTCCGCCGCCCCGTCGTCAATCGCGCTCTCCGCCGACAAGGTCACCACCCTCATGGGCCGTATGCACATGCCTGCGCTATCGCTGCACGGCATCGAAGGTGCGTCCGTGGAGCTCGGCACGAAGTCGCGGTCATTCCCGGGAAGGCGCATCAGTAAAACAGCACAGTTGTCTTTGGCGTCTTACGTCTTTGAAAGGCGTCTTTCCTGGTCTTCGTCTTTGAAAAGACATCTTTGGTCTTTGAGTCAACATCTTTGGACGTCCTCGTCTTTGGCGCTACGTCTTACGTCTTTGGGACAAATCTTTCAGTCCCGAGTCCCGACTTGTCTTCATGAAATTTTAAACTTCCAAAACTCTGAATCACGACTCACCGTATACCCTGAACATCAGTCATAGTACCACCAACCTCCTGTCGACTTACTGTACGTACGTGCATACTTGATGGACGCATGCACACTGGAAATTTCACCCCAGTCTTCATCAGGAAAACTTCACTTTGCTAGGTTGCGCTCAGTAGCTCCAGTAGAAGCGGTAGCCTGGTAGGCAAGTCCCCAAATATGTAGCGCTCAGTAGCAGCACGCCTAAGCCTGGTAGCGCCTGGTAGAAATTGCTACCGGAGCTACTGGGACTACTGAGCAATGCTTGCCGGAAGAGAATAACAAAAAAGTTAACAACCTTTCTTACTTGTTGTTATGTTGCCACATTTCTATCTAATACTTCAATGCGTACTTGGTGTTACAAGTTCCTTACAGCTTTACTTAATACAAGGATTTTACAGCTCTTTGCATAAGTAATGGCACCTCCATCATTTTATAAATAAGAAGAACAACAAATACTTGCACATTTGTAGATCTCGTTGTGAGCTCATTTCTGGTTCACATCACTCGTGTTATAGTGGGTTTGAAAGCGTTTTGAAAGGGCTTTCAGGATGTGCTGGCCATGAGCCGTCCTGAGAAGTTCAAAAATTTGGCATTTCTAAATAGGCCCTGTGATCATGCTAGAAAGAAAGCCCCTTCAAAACGCTTTCGAACGCACTATAAAACATGTCAATCGACCCAGGATTGAGCTGAGAATGAGCAGAACGAGATCGGAAGTATTTGTTGTTCTTTTATTTATAAAATGATGGAGGTGCCATTACTTACGCAAAGAGCTGTAATTGTATGCGCGCTGCCTGAATCGAACAAGTGACCTTCGTGGAATATATAAATTTAAGACTACAAAATTACAGCTAGACTAAAGGTCCATTATTACTCAGCACAACAGTGAACATACATCATGGCTGTCCCATCAGGTTCAACACTTGTTCATGCTCAACTCGTACTTGACTAAACACTGAATTGAATACCATCAGATAATTCAGAGCCTACAGTGTTCATCTCAGTATAGTATTGCAAGTCTGAAATAAAATATCAAGTCTAGATAAAGCAGGACTTAGACAAGTTCAAACTTGGAGTTCAAATTCCCAAGTCCAACATTGTGATTGACATTATGTTGAGGAACACTAGAATCAATTAGAAACACTCAGTTCAGGTCAGTACTCACCAAACTGGTGGTCTATTCTCCATATTTTGTTTGGGTTGCCTGCAATGTTCTTGGTAGGATTGGCCTCCAGCTCTCAAGCCCTATGGAGTGCCCTCACAAGTCTACTGGGAGCTACCAGGTATTCCATACAATGGTACTGAATGCTACCAAGCCATACTGCCAAATCTACTGGCACTACCAAGCCACCTGCCAGATCTACCAGTGCTACTAATGCTACCAGGCTCTACCATGCCCACAGCAAGCTGCTACTGGGGCTACCCACCTCCAGTAGGACTGGCTGTATGCAACCAAGCATTTTGTGGTTTCCTGATGTTTCAAAGTCCGCTCGGAGATCATTCCGTTGACAGATGGCAACGGATGGCGCCATCGCACCTGACTCGGCATCACCAAAAGCGGACAAAGCTGCCAACCCCCTCCGAACACCCTCTCAAGGCTCACAAGGCCTCCCAAACGTACTCAAACCTTGGACATACCTCACGAGGGGCCTATAAGGAGTCCGTGAGACTCCCGATGTCTTGCGAGGGTGTCTAGGGCTAGGCGGGCTTGCAAGGCCTTGTGGCGCTCTCAAGGTGTGCCTAGCCATCAGGTCCTCTTCCATATATTGTACTAGGCTCGAGCTCACTTCACAAATAATGAACGAGAAACAAATTTATTCCGTGCTGTACAACATCTGAGTAACATCTACGAGTTCGTACAATTAACTGAATAACTGTCATTTAACTCAAGTTAGCGGTGCTCGCAATATGGCGACGCAGAAACTCACTGGCAATACATAGCAGGTCGGGATTTCATTTGATACAGAGAATTATGGGTACAATTTCGAAGTGCGCGAGTCAGAAAAAAAATAACAAAATCAAGTGAACGACTCACTCGGAGCATTGCGAGTATGACGGTGAGTTCTAGAAACAAAGGTCAACGGCGACATCGGGAGCAAAAGAAACCTAGCTTACGTTTAATCTGGGAGTCAGTCGTTTGTATTCTAGTGGTCTGAAGAAGCAGCCGTTAGATCAAGAAAATAAGCCCAGGCAGACACGTACAATAATGCGAAGACGAAGGAAAAGATCTGTGGCACCGAACGTTAAACAAAAGAGAAGCCATGGGCGAGAGCAAACATACCGTGAGACGAAGCAGTCGTGGATGGGTTCAAGGGCATCGAAGCACACACAGAGGAAACGAAAGGAATTCTGGGAACGAAATATGGTCAGTGACGCAAAGAAGCACCTAACGTGCATACCTTGATCGATGCTGTAGAGTCGAACCGGAAAAAGAACGTGATTGCTTAACCTTTAGGTTAGGCTACCCTATACAAGATGGATTTGGCTGGACAGGACAAATAAGTACAACGCAAGTATGTGTCATGCAGGAGGAGTCATGATGGTAGGACGCCGTTTACTCGTGCTCCGTTTCTGAAAACTGCGCCGAAACTTGATTTATTGACTCAAGATGTATGTTTATATCTTATTATGCTTCAAATCATGTGTTTTTTCCCGCTGTCCCTCCGTACGAACCGATGCATGTCAATGTCATTGCCATTATTAATCAACAAAACCAAACTCTGCACCTACCTTGATGCATTTCGGACGTCGTCGTTGTAAGTACTTAATGCCGCCGTCTTCGGTCTCCGCTGGTTCCATTCTTTTCACCGCTGTGTCACCATCACCACCTCAGCCCCCGCCGAACATCCTCCCGCTCTGCGGGTTCAATGGACCCTGCGCAAACGCTGGTCCATTGACGGGCGGATCCTGACTGTCGTGCCAAGAGACTCGGCTTGAGCAGCAGGTGTGTCTTCATCTAAACCCCACTCGTTCGCGCTGACGCCTTTTTGACTGCGTCCGGGCCATTCAACAGCTCTCCTGCTGTTATGCTGCTAGGTGCATTGCATGGTGCTCGTCTTACAGCATGCCCGCTAACTATTATAATAGAACTACAGCATTCGCACTATGCTATCTCAAGCCTTACAAACCCGACGTACCTCCGCCATCTGACGGCCGTGTCGCTTGCATCTTCGATCCGGCTCGTAAGCATGCGACTTCAGCTCGGTGCGTCGCCTCTGACTCGATCTGTGCTGCGCGCGACTTTCTTCTCTTTTCTTTTCAGACTTCTTTCTTATTCGTACGACTTCGCTGGGACGCGTCCGATTCGGCCGACGTGTGGGATACAATGGGACGAGGTCTGCGCTATGAAAGTCGACTGGTGCGTCTGCCCTTTCATTCCCTTTGTTCGTCGCTCCTCGCTCCTCGACCCTCGTCTATCCGCCGATTCACCGACCTCCCCATCCGCTACGGTGCCGCGTCTCGTAGCATTGCGCTGTGCTGCGTTGCGTCGCCTTCACTGTGTTGTTCACGCTCCACTGCCTGTGTTACGCTATGCTATGTCGTGTGCGCTGCATCGCGTCACAGGCGCGCGTCTGCTGCGTTCCCTCGCAGTGTTGCGTTGCGTCTTGCTCTGTTTCTGTTCCTGCGGCCAACTCTATGACGCCGCCCACTGACCGCTCCTTCGTCCGTTCGTTCGACAACCCCGTCAAACTCCGTTCTCCCGCGCGTCACACTCCCGCTGTATCTCATCTCCTTCATATTCCAACTCGGGCTCAGGACTTTCAACCGGTACGCGCACGATCTCTCATTCGTTCGATTCGATTTGTGCTAACAAACTCCCTGTTGCTTACTTATGTGATGTAGATCGATCGCAACCTTTCTCCCTACTTACTTCTTACTTCTACATCCCATCCTGCGTCCGGCTCCGGGCCCCGCCGCACACCCATCCACGAACCAAGCGACGCCGCCTCGCCTCGGGGACGACGCCAAACCAAATCTGCAACCGGCACTTGAGTCTTGACGGACGAGCGAGGGGAATCGAGGACGAACGAACGCGCGAGTCGAGCCGAGGACAAACGGATGAACACGGGAGAGTAGTGTCGAGTCAGGCAAGTGAGTTATTGCTTTGTTTAGGGCGAAGACTCGCCTGAGGTACTTACAGGCAAGACGAATGCATCCATCAACTCGTGCGAGACGTGTTCAGTTCGATGAGTCAATTTGTTGTCTTGTGGGTGGAATCTCGTCATTGATTTGAAGCCAGGTATTCGAGATGTTGCAGATCCACGCTGGGGATTCATTCTTTGGTGAGCTTGCAGATTTATTATGTACTGCAACTCGTTTGAAGGACATCGTATCGTGCTATCTAACAGTAAGATTTTTTGTATAACTAATGTCTCGAATATATCAGTTCAACGACCCGCATATCTCGTTGTGCGAATTGGGACATGTAATGAAATACAGGAAGCCAGTGAATATGTACTTATGGAAACAGAGATAGGCGAGTCAGCGAGATCAAAGACCGGCGGTGTGCGTGAAACGCGCACTTCTCGCCGATTCGGGGGAGGTAAACTCGTACCTGAGATCGTAAATGATGAGCTTCGAGCCTCGTCTGTGAATCGCAACGCCGCTCACTGCACTGTTGGGCAAGTATGACACATTCAACCCAGAGCTTCGGTGGCTGAGCGCTGAGTCTTCATCCTCAGTGCGCTTTTCTATCTTGTAAATTAATTCGGGGTGTTAGGGGCCATCGATCGGAAACCGGTGCCAGTGCCGAGAATCGTCTCGTCAAATACGTGTTGCCAAGGCTGTGTACCCCTTTTACATCTTGTCCGTAACCACCACCGACACAACACATCCACAATGTACCTCGTCAATGGCCACCGTGCGGCAGCTATGCATTCCCATCAGCCTCACACTCAGATCTCTCGGCATTATGCACGCTCGTTGGGGCTCAAAGTCTCGCCCGCTGTGTCGACTCTATTTGTCTCTGTCTCTGTCGCACTATCTGCTCGTGGCTCGACAACTTTCTTCACGCACGAGCCTTTCGATGTCCATGTGGCAGACAACGTTGGGGCAGATATTCTACTGGGTGGTGACTGGCTTGCGCTGTGTCGAGCTGCTGCGTCGTCAGGGGACATTGTCTTTGCGGCCGGAACATACGAAGTGATCTTCAATGGAAGTGCCCCTGTCTCCGGTAGGTATTTATTTTGGTCTTTTGACTTCTCGATGCCGTGGGGCGGTATCCGGAGGATGTCATACATCCAGGCCGGCACACATTGCCTTCTCATTGTCGTAACTCTGCACGTAGGGAACTTATGGTCCTTGCGTGCGTGCGACTAGCAGTTGGACACCATACATGCTTGCGTCCTTCTTGTCTCTGATGTGGTGTATGCTGTTTGCTTACATACACTTTTCCAGTCATGCGCCGAGGAGATCTTATTGATCCCTCCTCGTCAGTGTCCCGAGGTTGGCCTGATGTAGTAGCCTCTGCAGAGGCGTTAACCGTTCTTACCTCTGATGGGGTACCTGCTGTGCAGGGGTCTGCGATGCAGAAAGAATTATCATTGTCTGCGATGCAGTCACCGCCTGCGATGCAGGCTAAATCATCGAATCGATCCCAAACGAATGATCTATCTCCACGTAATGTTCGTCAGCGTGTCTCACCAATCGGTGATGAATCGTTTGACGCTGCTCCATCATCTCTGTCTGTAGACCATCCCGATCCATTCGTGAATCTTGATTTACAGAGAAGAAGGCTGTTATGCATTTTCTAATCGTCATCGCTAATTCAAGTAGCCGTCTTCTTGGCAAAATGGTAGCCCGCCATGAAGATATGTCTCTTCGTACACCTGATCGAGCTCAGAAAAATGCGGCTACTTTGCGAGCAGAATTTCAATCACATGAATGTACAAATTCCTGTCTCATTCTCAGATCTGAAGCGGAGCAAGCCGGTTTGACAGGGAAATATGTACTTTCCCCAACCGAGTTTCAAGAATGCTCTTTGGTCTTAAACCTGTCAAATTCTACCAAGAGGAAGGCAAACATTGTCGCTGAAAAGTCTCAAAAACAAGCACGCAATTCGCTCGAGAGTTCTACACCAAGTACATTATTCCCCATCTTACTTTCACAGAGTGAAAAAGATGACATTGTTCGTGAATTCCGTGAAAGTACAAGCAACAGTGCAATGAAACAGTACGAGTGCTCATTTTGTGGCAAATTGGAGTTTGCAAGCGAAGTGAAGATGAAGTCGGTCAAGGATTTAGACATTTCTCTTCTCGACAAGGCAGTTAAGGAACTACGGACTGCCTCATCGCAACCACATATAGAACCGTTCCGTGTCACATCTCTGATAAACAACTCTAGTTATGTGCTTTGCCATTTATGCAACTTGTCGGTCGCAAGAACAAATTTAAAACCCTTCCTTTGCGCAGTTATGCAAATGGTCTGTGGATAGGCGATGTACCAGATGAACTTCAGACTTGACCTTCTTGGAAGAACAGTGCATTGCACGAGCACGGGCTACGAAATGCATGTACAAACTCAATCTCGGACCAAGTGGCCAACTTGCGGCTCGCGGAAATGTATGCATTCTACCGCAAGATACAACATCATTTCTGGATGCTATGCCTGCTCCGCTATTCAAACTTCGTGCTGAAATATGTGTAATCCTTGTGGGATCGCCAGACACTGAAGTCACATATGATATGTTAAAACGGTCACCACTGTTGGTTCACCGTGAAAAGATTCGGAAGGCTCTTTACTGGCTCATGGAAAATAATCCTTGTACGCTGATCTCACCGAAACCTCGGTCCTACAAAACCTTGAGGAATATCCTGTTTATGACTGTCCACTTGCTGTCAAAGATTTCCTCCGCACAAATTCAGCCACGAATCAAGGCTCATCATATACAACATATTTGGAGCAAGCAATGCTGACTCCTCGACTCCACCAATCAATTTGAGCTGACATCACCACACTTGTGGATGCTGACAACCTTCAATCTACATACAAGCAGCGAAAACTGGAAGCCCTTCGGAGTTTGAAAAAGAAGGGAAGCTGAATTTGTTAAGTTTCCGTCTGGCAGCGAGCCGTTGCATACATCTCGGAATCCCCGGGTCTTTGGATGGCTGTGGCCAACCCTTTTCCCTTATGGTGTTGGAATGATGACAATAATGACATCAGAACGAGTGAGGACTTTGGCTTTCATCATGTGACACTGCACCCCAGTCGAACACCTGCTTAGTATTGCAGACAGACGTTTCCAACTGCACAAGTCTTTCATATTTGTGATGAGTAACATCATTCAGCGACGCCGGTCTTCTTTCAAATCGCGACTTGCCGTAAATCGTTCTTGGTTCCCCGTAGTTCAGGAGTTGATCCAAAAAGTTGATGATCATTCAATGAACACCTACCAAGCGAAACTTGAAGATAACCCATTTGCAAAACCGGAGTCAGAAGGTGAAAGGGCTGCAGCTCAATTAATGAAATATGTCAACTACGTCTCAGATCATATTCCTGGGTCGTCGGTGATGTTAACAGTATGAAACAAGAGGCAAAAGCCAAAGTAATATGCCATGGCTTGCCACATTTCTTTGCCACTATTAACCTTGCCGAATCTCATAATCCTGTGGCTCAAGTTCTTGCTGGCAGAAATATCGACTTGGATCAGATGTTTCATACTCTGGATCATGCTAATAAAGAGGGCGGAACCCGAGCCAAGTTATTGGCAATAATCCTGTCGCAGGGGCACAGTTCTTTCATCTTATGATTTCAAAGTTCTTCGAAATCATTCTTGGTACAAAACGGGCATCAAAGATCGGCGTTCTCGGTGAAGTCGTAGGGTGGTATGCTATTGATGAGGTCCAAGTCAGAGGTTCAATTCACGCTCACCTTGTGGTTTGGGTCCGAGGTGCTCCCGCCTCACCATTAGATATGAAAGAGCGCATGAATGCCGACCCAGAGTTCAAACAGAAGCTCACTGCTTGGTACGATGATCTTATCTGTCAGAGTTTTCCACCAGATACGTCCCATTTGTTCCAACTGAAGGCATGCCGATGCAACTCCCTGTTCTCAGTCGCCCACTGGATCCTGATTCCCCAAACTATGATCACCAAAGAGATCAGCATCATCGTGACTTATGCGAGTGTACAGGGCTGGTACATGAACACAATCCAACATGTTTCAAACATATTCCACTCCGAATCAAGTTTCTCATAGATGAAGACAAAGATTGCCGCTTTGAACTTCCCCGCCCGCTTGTTTCCGAGACTCATTTCGATGAAGATGGTGACCTAATGATCCGATGCGAGAACGGGAATCTAAATGGTCATAACCCAACTGTTACATTGTGCTTAGGATGCAATACAGACTTGAAGCAGATTTCTTCAGGGACTGTAGCTATGGCTCTGATTGAATACATGATGAACTACACAATAAAGCTGCAACTTGACACCTCGATTGTGTTTTCATCTCTCTGTGCATCTATTAAAGCCTTAACTGATAATCCTCCAAAGGATGTTGACGGTAACACAGACACTTCGGAAATGAGCCGCTTGTTGTTGGTTAAAACAACGAATTCATTAGTTGGGAAACGAGAACTTAGTGGTCAACAAACAGCAAATTTCTTGCTGGGTCGTAAGAATAATCATGTTTCCGATGTATATTGTGAATATTGGTGGTCTTCTCTTCTTCGAGACATTGCACGAGACATTTTTGCAAACACTACTTCTGTAACTGAAGAAGTTGAGGATGTACCCGAGACTGATGATGCAGGTCGACTTGTTATACCTGAAGATGAAGATGACTCACTGATTGTGCTCTTTCCAGAGTCCTTACAGCAGAATCTCATGCCAACACAACTAGATGATGTCTCCGAAAAGCAGTTCTCTAAATTATTTAATGATATATTTTATCGGCCTTCTGAACTTGAGTCAAGGTGCGCCTGGGACATTATAAGAAATTATGTCAAGGAGAAAAAGCCAAGTTCGAAAAATCCACGCAACTTGTACCTCAGTTTCAAGGCAGGTCATCCTGAATATACAACACATTGCCTGAAGAAGCTTGACAGCCCTATAATTCCAGTTCTACTGGGATATCGTGTCCCACGGAACGACTTTGACCCAGATCGTGTTAAATATGCGGTTGTAATCCTTGCATTGTTCCGGCCATGGTCAAACTTAAAATCTTCACCAGTGAAATTACCTACTGTCAGTTGGGAAGTCGCATTAAATGAGTTCAAACCAACTATGTCTGCCGAACATGTTCGAATAACTTTGAACATGCAGTTATTATACCAAACTCGTGATGCCAAATTTGACTTTGCAGCAAAGCGAGGGAAGCGAATGGCAGCGCTGTTGAGTAGTGCAAGGAACTCTGGAGTGAACATGGATGATGAAGCCGACGATGATTTCGACCCTGTATGGGAAAATGCTATGCAAGCTGCTGTTGAACCTGACGATTTAGTTCTCTCAGATGCGCAGTTGGTCAAAGATACTCGTGCAACTCGTGATGCGCAGGAGATAGTTAGACAAGCCAGCACTAATGGCTTTTACTCTACACCTGCTGATTCACTTCCAAATTCAAGTTACTCCTTTGAACAACTGACGAGAATTGGTGATGATGATGACAAGTTGCATGCAGACATTGCAAGCAAGACACTTCTGAAAGAGAAGAACCTTCTGATCAAAAATCGATTGGAGGCAGCAAAGAAAAGTGAACAAGCTGTCCAGCACTTGCGTCAACATTCAGACAGAATCCCACTTGCACTTTCCACAACCTTAGCAAGAGAAGCCAGACGTGCTCAAGAAATATCCGAGCGATTCCGTGATACTTCAGTAGTCAACTCCGGGTGGACATCTTTACTGGATTACCAGAAATTGTGCTTTGCACTAATTATCAAGCATACTTTGAACAATGAACAGACACGAGCCTTTCTTCTATTAGCTGATAAAGTTGGACGTGAATTGCATAACAGAAAAAAAGATTTACCTATGACTTTGCTCTGCACAGGGCCTGGTGGGACTGGCAAGTCAGTAATATTCAAGGCTTGGAAAGAATTCTATGATGTTCTCGGTCGTTCTGAACGACTGCGATTGACTGCACCAACCGGTGTTGTTGCTAGTGATATTGGTGGTTGTACCATTCATGCCGAGGTCAGTCTGCGTATTACACCAGCAAAGATGAAGTCTACTCCAAAATTACGCCAAAATCTAGAGGAACGAATTTCACCGCTGGAAACTCTGATTCTTGACGAAGTGTATTTTCTGAATGCACACGACTTGGCAAGAATCTCTGAGTATATTAGCATGGCCAAAGGGAATACAGACGAGATTATGGGTGGGCTGAATTGGGCAATCTGTGGTGATCCTTGTCAACTTCCTCCGCCTCGGGGCAATTCTCTTTTTGCCAGAGAGCTTGTGCGATGTCACTTGAATGATAATCTCAATGACCTGCACGAACGCACACGTCAAGAAGTCAAAGGTATTCAAGTCTGGCATCAAGTTGAACATGTTGTAATTTTGGATGAAATAATGAGACAGAAGGACGACCCTGTCTTGCTTAGTATTCTCCAACGTTTGCGAAAGGGTGTATGCACAACTGTGGACAAAGATATTCTCGACAAGTATGTTTTATCAAACATAGGTTGCAGTGACCAAACCAAAGCACTCACTGATGTCTGGCGATGGGTTTCTGCTCCCAACACAGCATGTCCACTGATAGTATACACCAATGCCGCTCGAGATTGCCACAACTTACGCATGGCCCAAGCCTTTGCTAATGTCTCAAAACAAGAATTCCATCTGTATCATGCCAAAGACACCCGTGGGCGAGGCTCAAAGAAACATCAACTTACTGGCTTGGCTGCAGAGATCGCATGGTCTATACCGGTCAAAGACGCAAATGACTTGGGGGGCAGAGTGCCTTATGTACCAGGAATGCCAGTATTCTGCACAGAGAACATCGCAACAGAGCTCGGCATATCAAATGGAAGTCCTGGTACTCTAGTATCTGTGATATTTGAGGAGATTGATGGTCACCGTTACCCTATCTCAGCCGATGTCGACTTCAGGGCCTACACAACAATGAATCGAAATGCACCTCATCCTCACAGAGTCATTCTGAAAACCATCACAGACCAAATCCACTTTAAGCTGCCAAACTCAAGTAGCTTATACTCTGCAACCCGGTCCCAGCTCCCTCTGATTCCTGCATTTGCCTTCACATCACATAATGCTCAAGGACGCTCACTGGATGTATGTTGTATTGATTTCGCAGCTTGCCCATCTATTCAAAGTGCCTATGTTATGCTCTCAAGGGTTCGCAAACTTGAGGGGTTGTGTATTCTTCGGCCATTCACATTAGATCAGATTCAAAACCACATCTCAGAGGAGTTACGGAATGAATTGACACGTACAGTGACCAAAGCAGAGAGAACAAAAGAGTATTCTCGTGAGAGATTGTCTTGGTTCTATGACTTGGTACCTGAAGGGCAAGTCAAATCATTGATTCATGGGGAGCTCCAGTTGACGGATTTGGGCTTAGATGTATTAATGGAATAGTAGTAATATGTGAGCTCCATCTTGTTTTCGAAATAAGTTTGTTGTACGAGATTCAGCAACACAATTAGTAAGCTTCATAATTTCTTTAGCTTACTAAGCCAAGTAAAAAAATTGCTTACTAAGGCAGGTAGGAAAAAATATCAAGTCGGTATCACTAGTAGCTGATGGTAGATATTTTGCACTTGAGCTTTAGGTGATAAGTATATTCCATAAATCCTCCAAGCTCCCTTAAGTCCCACCGTGTTCAGGTTATGAGGACTCAATACAAAAGGTCAACCTACCTTCAAAAAAGCTGAGATTGTCTGGTAACATAAGAAGAGTGTCACAATATTCTTTGCAAGCATTCTGTTCAATATTGGTGGCATGACGAGGCTTTGAAAAGCAGACATCAGACAGGGCAAACATCAGCAAACTGATTCAAATATCACCGAAAATTGCTGCACAGAAATTTGTTCTACACTGTTTCCCCTTGAAGTACATATACTAAAGACTATGGGCATCCAATTTTGACTCAAACATATCTTGTTGAAGGTGTTCTGTGATCCAAGTTTGCTTTTTGTCACGCATCAATAATCTCATTAAATCGTGATTTCATGGTTAGAAACAAGGAAGTCATGATGTTTCCGCTACATGGCCAGATGGATCTAAAGGTTAAGCTCACGCCTCAATGAGGCCATACCCCCGTCATGTTTCGGTTTAGCCAAAATCCAAAACTGATAGCTGTAGTTTCCGTTGTGCCGAAAGTATTAACTGTTAGAACTAGAATTGGTTTGGTTTTCAGCTCAGCTGGTTTTCAAGTTGTTACTTTAGATAACGAATTAGCTTTTGTCAACAATCAGTTCAACTGAAAGATGGCAGTCTCCGGTGTGATTGCGACATGTCTCAAGGATTTCGGAAACAGCTGTAAGTCCGTGTACAGCCACCGCATTTTGCCGCTGGTTTTCGGCCGAAGTTCACATTGGTCACACAAGGTCAGAGACCCAGCTGCAACATTGGAGATTTAGAAGAGATGAAGTGATCTGTTGCTCAAGTACAGCATGTCCGATTCCTAGCTCAGAGTTGTGAAGACGTCAACAGACTCAATGATCGCAAGGCCTTTTGAATGCGGTCGCGCAGAGAAATGCGGTGATAAAATATTTTACATGTTACATGGCACATGGACCACAAGCGATCATGTAGTTAGCATAATCGAAGGCGGTGAACATCCGTGTCTGTTCCCTGTGTATCCCGGTGAGAATATAATTACATATTGATGTTGAACTCCGGACTGCGAATTTGAATTAACCCGGAATCTGTCATACTTCATTGAGCTTTCTGGGATACGGAACGTCAACAGGGAAAATCATACCATTTTCAAAAGATTGTCAATAGCAAAAAAAACTTCAGCCTTTGGCAATGGCACGAATTTTGAACCATTCACATGACTTGGGGGTATGGGCCGTCGCTGTGCGCGGCATGTACGAGTACTTTTTTTTTTTTTGATGAACAGATCCACCCCACATCTCCATCTGCAGTGACACAACCCCTCCATTCCCATTCCCCTATGTACATCCGAAACGGGCCCAAAAGAAAAGAAACGGAGGATACGCACCATCATCCCGCATTACCAGCTGCCAATGCCAACGCCGGCCCAGCGCCCTATCGAACGCTGTAAACCCTAGCGGTGAGGTTCGGGCGCCCTATACCACAAAAGCATCAGTATATGACAACAACGGAAGCGCAACCTGAGGGACCGCGGGTTCAACAGAGACAGATGTCTTGCGATCAGAGCAGTGGCGGCTGATGCAGAGGGAGAGGGATGCGAGAGATAGATAGACTAACAATGGAGAAGCGAATTAGTGTGAGGAGCGAAATGGGAGGCGATGTTTAGAAGCGGAGTGAAATGCATGGAGGCGAAGAGATGGGAAGATGCGAAACAAAGATAAATGTCATAAGTACATGGAAACAGCAAACATGGAGATAAAGGTGGAAAGAACGCACCAATACGAGCACTGCTAGAAATAGAAGCCTAGGCACAGGCATTAGGGGCCTTGCGGTTGTGAGATGGGGATGGCGGATTTCTGTGTGATGAAAATCAAACACGATAGATATGAAAAGAATGAAAAGAGCGTACTGAATAAGGCTGCGCTGGCGGAGATGTGGACTGTGCGAACGGTTGGATCTACGGAGTGAGAGAGCGAGCAAAGGAAAGGAAAGGAAAGCAAGGGCCACGCACCCAACCTTAGTATATCTCTCCAAACTTCTCCTCTTCAAATCGCACCAAAAGTCCCCGCAAACTCGCGCTGTCAACTAGGCATTATCCGCTCTGGCACGCTCCCGATCTTCGATGCTTCGTCCACGGTCCAGCGCGTCGTGGCACGGCCCTAACCCGTGCTCCAGAGAGATTTTAGCCGGCGGTGAAAAAGGAGGGCAATATGCATTGGGACTGACGGCACTTGAGTTTGAGGGGCAAGGATTGGGCAAGAACGAGCTCTGCGAGGTCGATGTGGGCGAAGGCAAGAAAGTCACGGTTGTGACACAGTGACAAACAGTGATCAAAATTGAAAGTTCAACGTCTTGAAGCGACCGCGATGACATCGAACTCCACAATAGGTTGAAGAGCTGCCAAGGGTTGCAGAAACACTCAAGATGATGTACAACACAACAAAAAAGCCCACGTATTACAAAATGACGCCCATTGAGCGCAGAAAATTGTGATTTGGTTCAATTCAGAGTTAATTGGAGTATTGTAAGTTATATGGGGATATAGATATCAATGTCATGTGCAAAAGCCGCCCAAAATGAAGGGAAACCGTCAAGAATTGCGGCAACAGGAAGAAAATCGGATTCTGTCATGTAAGATTTTCCCAGTACCGCCACTATTTCATCACCTTGCGTTTGTGATTTTTAGGATAAAAGATGTTCCGGCTAATGAAAAATTTAAAGCGATCACAAAAACGTTACGATTTTGGGGACAGCCACTAAATTTGCTTCATTCGAAAAAAGCGACCGCTAAGAGCAGAGGTCCGAAAATGGCCCTCCACGATTATTAAGAACGATTACATAAGTACTCGTAACCCTGAGCACGCGGAGCCGGATTTTTCCGTGATCGCACCGTTGAACCAAGGTTGAAAATTAATTCAACATGGGCGTAAAAACTTCTGGCGATGAAAGCGAACGGAAAAAAAGACGTGTTATTCACGACATTTAACGCGAGGCAACGTCGATACGTAGAAGATTACAAACAACCAGCAATTGCGGACTAAATTCAACACTCCAGATCAACGTTCTTCTCCCACTCAGAGGGTGATGGGGATGCAGTTGATAGCAATGAGACCGCCTGTGATCAACCTGGTCAGCACATACATTTAGAGGTGAGCGCAGGTAGATACCCCATTCCACTTCGGGCGCATCACAAGTGACCGTGGTGCCTCCACTATAAAATCAGGTGAGATTCAGGCCGAAAATGAATGGAATGGGAGATTATTGACCAGTTGTTTCCGACGACGGTGATGGCAGAGCAACTCAACCCGACATCGACGAGAAGTCCGGAGAGGTCGAGGCCGAGGACGCCAGCAACGGCGGAGGCTGCGGAGCTGTCTGCGGGGACGACGCTAGAGCAGCACTGGTCGGAGGTCGGGGGAGTAACTGGGGGAGGGGTGCTCCACGGCTTGGCGGCAGCAAGGGTCTAAAAACGACCAATCGTCAGTTTGCAAGTGCAATGAATGTCGCCGCAGTCATACAATGAGCGCAGAGGCGACGACGACGGAGAGCTTGGAGAACATGTTTGTTTCAGAGAGCTTGAACGACAGAGGAGTGTGTTCGAGTGAAGATTGAGGGAGGAGTGGACGCGCTTTTATAGTGTTTTTGGCCCAGGAACCGTATGACGCAGTAGAGGCACCGTCGATATGCAACATGGTGGTACGCGCAGGTCGATAGCTCAGAAGTGTGGAGCGGTGGAGCCGTCCGACATCGCAGAACAACGAAACGGGGAGAAATTGAATTGTCAGAGTTGACAGAATTTGACATGATGCATGTTATGTCCCTTCTTGTCCGGGTAGTAAGGACAGGAATTGGGTAGGAAGAAAATCCTCGAGTGCGTCAAGCTCAGTAAAGGAAACGGAGAACACCTAGAGAACACATACGAAACGAATTTGAACGCGCCAGTGGCAGGAGCCTAGATATTTTTTTTCTTGACAAACGAAAGCCAACCTCCGACTTGGCTGATGCAACGGATGACGGCAAAGAACATCAGGACAAGTATTCGTTCGAGTTTAGTCTTCGACGTCATTGATATCCGTCTAAAATGGAATCAGTCAGTCAACGGCACTGCGCGCAAATGGCGAGAACAACGCGCAGAGATACCATTATTATCCTGTGTCTTATCCATAGACGTCACAGGTAGGCGTCGCGGGACGTGGGACCCCATGCATGGCCAGAATCAAAGTTCTGGTGGAGTAAATGAATGAACCGCGATATCTTTCGGTCCCGCGTGTGCCATTTTCGCTGCGAAGAGTTAGAAACGGTCCGCAATACTGAGCACGGAGTGACAAGGATGTGAAGCTCCGTGTGCCACAACGAGAAGGAAAATTCTAGAGCTGGCATTCCTTTTCAGGTGATCGAAATCGGTGGAATGCGCGGCATTATTCCGTAGAAAGCAATTCACGCATCCGACACGATTCGAAGAGATAAGGCCGTGTATACCATAGTAAGTATACGGTTAGTAGTCCACACACAATGATAAAATAGCTGCGTGTGGCACCCACACTGTGTGAGGCAACGCCGATATAGCCAAGGTATGAATTCGCTGGAAGATAGCACCAGCGAACAGAAGAGAACACGTTGAGAACACGTCGACTGGGAAGCAACCAAGCCCATTAGGAATTTGGATTGCGGGTCGACTTGGAACGAGTCAGGAACTGTCAGCCGTCCACGGCGTTGCAGGTGAACGATAAGGACGAGATTTGACTTCGCCGTGGCCCATGAGCAGTTGATGAGCAGATGGAGTGACGAGCTGTCACAGTGACAAGACCGTCATCCGCAAATTCTTCCCCGCGATCCTAGGCGATCCTCCATCCCACCGTCACATCCAAGCATTGGGCAAATCATTGAATTCCTCTCGCAAGCGTCGCGCAGTGTCGCACTGACCTCAAGTTCTTCTCTAAGTAGTCTCTATGGATATTCCACCTCTTTAGTACGTGACCCGGCATCGAAACTCCGTGACGTGACGGCGTCAACGTTGACGCGATGCTTGCGCGATCCGTCGAATTTTTCATCCTCCGTCTCTCCTGATGAGCAAGCTCGACGACGATAAGAGCAAGGATGAACTGCCTATTCCCGCTCTTGCCTGGGGCGACGTGGATGCCTCCGAGTCAGACGGGAAGCGGCGATGGCTGGGTTCGGCGGAAAACAAGACAGTACGGGGCATGAAATCGCGCCATTTGACCTTTATTGCCATCGGTATGCTCTTGTTCGACTTGTGAATAATTTGTACGCGGACTGAGGATGGCACACTTTCTTAGGTGGAACAATTGGCGAGTCGAGTCATGATGTGATCTGTGAAGTTAAGGAACTCATCTGCATTTACAGGCACCGGTGAAAGACGATCTTTCAAGTTCGAGCTAGTAGAGTCACTGATCAGACGCCTACGTAGGTCTCTTCCTCAGTATAGGGACCTCCGTCGCGACGGCCGGTCCCGCCGGCGCGCTCCTCGCGTACACGCTGGTGGGCATTTTCGTTTATGGAGTCATAATGACCCTCGGGGAGATGAGCTCTCTCATACCCGTACGTTCTTTCTTTCCTGTTCGTGGAATTTTCATAAGTTGAATCACTCCCACATCAACAGGTCAGTGGTGCGTTCTCGTGGGTGTTCAAACATTTTACTTGGTCATATACGAGCTGAGTGACCAGGACTTTTGGCGACCGCTTCGTCTCGCCGGTGCTTGGTGCGACACTTGGGTGTAAGACCGTCGAGTGTCTCCCTTGAAGTGATGTCTGATTTGTATTTTCTATTCACAGGGAACTATTACTTTCAAGTATCTTTTCTTACCTCGAGAGGCAAGACGAATTACTGAACAAGTCATTCCGAATTGCAGTGGGCACTATGTGAGATCGATTCTTTCGTAACCCAGCAGCTGGGATTGACTTCGTGTTCCTGGATCAGCGATTCCCTCGGAACTCGTAGCAGCCAGCGTAATATTGTCGTTCTGGACGGAGAAGCTTCAGTCATGGTTCGTTGTGGCCTATTCCTTTCACCCGATTACATTCTGACGCTACGCAGGGAATGGTCACTCATCATCATCGTACCCGTGAGCTCTGTTTCGTTCGTCCGCCCAATTGCCAAGTTCGCATATTGTGCTATGCCAGGTCTTTGCTTTTAACCTCCTCCCCGTCCGGAATTACGGCGAAGCGGAGTTTTGGCTATCTGCAATCAAGGTTGGTAATTTTTTTTTGTCCTCACGCGTACCGAATTGACCCCATATCGCGCAGGTTTTGCTGATCATCCTGTTCATCATCGTCGGCCTCATCTACGACTGGGGCGGGGTAATCGGGCACCCTGGCCCGGGACTTTCCAATATCAGGGATGGGGCATTTACGGGCGGCTTCGCTGGTACCGCGCAGAGCTTCACTGTGATTCCTTATTTTATGCCGATGCGTGGATCCCCTCGTTGACTCCTGTCCACGTAATAGTTCGCTTTCTTCTCCTTTGGCGGGGTAAGATTTTCAAAAACAAAAAATCGCTCACTTTTACTAACCAATGACCTGGCAATTCAACAAGGTCGAGCTCGTCTCGCTGGCCGCCGGAGAAAGCACGAACCCACACAAGTCGGTCCCTAGGGCTATTAAAGCGACGTTCTTCAGGTCTGATTTCCATATAACCCCATTCCTTGCCTCAGCCGCTGAACCTATTCTGCTAGAATCGTCTTGTTCTACCTCCTCACTTGTCTCGTCATCGGGTGAACACCCACCTCGAACTCAGCAGTTCATGCACCTAGCTGACTCCAAGGTGCATAGGCTATGCATCAACCACGCCGACGACACTTTATTCCAGGCGTACGATAACTCGGATGTCGCCGTACGTCCTCCCATTCCATGACCTATGTGTAACTTAAACGACGGTATCACCTGCAGGCCTCGCCTATCACAATCGTCTTCCAACGTGCGGGCTTCGGCGCCGCGGTGCACGTCGTGAACGCTGTCCTTCTCACCGCGGTGCTCTCCGCGACGAACAGCTGCTTCTTCGCATCGTCGCGCATGCTGCTGAGCCTCGCACGCGAGGGGAAGGCGCCGTATTTCTTCGCCTGGGTTACAAGAGGGGGTGTTCCAGTTCCAGCGCTTTTGTAAGTTACTTCACGCGGTAATTCTAGTTCGACCGTTGGTGTTGATGTCGTACAGGTTGACGCTCGCGTTCTCGGCTTTGACCTTCCTCGCAACGATTTGGGGCGAGGGGGTTGCGTTTACGTGGTCCGTCTTCGTCCCTCCTCCGCGCCATATATGGAATTCCAATTCATCTCCACCATCACAGGTTCACAAACCTCACCGGTATCAGTGCGCTCTTCACCTGGATTTCCATCGCTGCGATCAATGTGCGCTTCCGGCGCGCCTTCGCAGCGCAAGGCCGCGCGCTCTCCGACCTTCCCTTCCGCGCGCCGTTCTCGCCGTTTCTCGCCCTCACCGCGATCACGCTCGGATGGCTCATGTTCGCCGCGCAGGGGTGGGCGTCGACGACCTATGGAGATACGGGCACAGCGCTCGCGAAGGACGTGTTGGCGGTGTATATCGGGGGTACGTACATACGCATTTCTTTTGTCCTGCTCTTGTTCTGGAAGTGGTGGGGCTGACGCGCACGCAATAGTCGCCCTTTTCTTTGGGATTGGTCTCGGTTTCGCGGTACACCACAGAATAACAAAGCTGGGTGTTCCGCTTCTCGTCCCGCTCTTAGAGGTGCGTCTACCTCTGCGCGCGCAGCGACAAGGTTGATTTGTGTATCTTCGGCAGTGCGACTTTGAAACCGGCGCTGTGTGGGGTCGTGGGGGTGGAATTGCTTTCCGCGAGAAGGAGAAGGAACTAAGGTTGATCGGGGAGGAAGAGCCGGAAAAGGGAGAGAAGAAACCCGCTAAAGGGCTCGCGGTTGTGTGGCATCTGACTAAGCGGGCGTTTTGGTAGAATTATCTGGGGGCTTATTTCCACTAATTAACTGAACGAGTATATATTCGTCCAGGCGCCTCCCAGGAAGACGGGGGCAGGGGAGAGGTGAGATGGGGAACTTGAAGGCGGTTCGGGCGATTGATTACGTGCGTTCTTGGGTGTGTTTTCTTGAGAGAAGAATGCTCTAAGCGCTCGCCAGAGCCGCACCTCACTACATTTCAATAGTCTTCTCTTTTTCGTTCGTAATTCAATACCTCCTTGCTGTCTAAACCCGAAAAGGCCGAGCCGGAGTTTTCCGTGATCGCACATGTGGGAGCACGGTTGAACTTGAGGTTGAAAATAAATTCAACATGGGCGAAAAACTTCTGGCGGTGAAAGCGAACGGAAAAAAGGCGTGTTAACCACGACATTTAACGCGAGGGATCGCCGATACGTAGAAAGTTACAAACAACGAACAACTGCGAACTAAATAAAATTCAACACTTCAGATCAACGTTCTTCTCCAACTCAAAGGGTGATGGGGATGCAGTTGATTGCAATGAGACCATCTGCAAATTGGTCAACGGAAGTATTTAGAGGTGGCTGCGGGCACATACTCCACTCCTCCTCGGGGGGGTCGCAAGTGACCGTGGTGCCTCCACTATAAAATCAGGTGAGATTCAGACCGAAAATGAATGGAATATGAGATTACTGACCAGTTGTTTCCGACGACGGTGATGGGGGAGCAGCTCAAACCCACATCGACGAGAAGTCCGGAGAGGTCGAGCCCGAGGAGGGCAGCAACGGCGGATGCCGAGGAGCTGCTTGCAGGGACGACGCTAGCGCAGCACTGGTCGGAGGTCGGGGGGTAACCGGGGGAGGGGTGCTCCACGGCTTGGCGGCAGCAAGGGTCTGAAAACACCAGATGTCAGTTTGCAAAAAAAATATGTATGTCGCCGAATGCATACAATGAGCACAGAGGCAACGACGACGGAGAGCTTGGAGAACATGTTTGTTTAAAAGAGCTTGAACGACAGAGGAATGTGTTCGAGTGAAGATTGAGGGAGGAATGGACGCGCTTTTATAGTGTTTTGGCCCAAAAACTGGTATGACGCGGTGGCGGCACGGTCGGTATGCAACATGGTGGTACGCGCAGCGCTATAGATCAAAGTTGTGGAGCGGTGGAGTCGTTCGACATTTCAGAACAACGAAATGGGGAGGTATTATATTGTGGAAACAGAACCTTGGAACGTCGACAGCGATGTCAGAATTTGACGTGATGAATGTGATCTCCTTCTTGCCCAGTCAAGGGCAGGAAGGTAATTTCGAGTGCGCTAAGTTCAGTAAAGGAAACGGAGAACATCCAGAGAGCACACACAAGACGAATTTCGACGCGCCGGTCGCAGGGGCCAGAGTATATTCATTCCTTAAGAAACGACAGCCAACCACCGACTTCACTGATGCGGCGGGTGAAGTGCGGCGGCAAAAAAAATCACGGACAGGACAGCCAGGACAAGTATTCATTCGCATTCAGCCTTCGACGTCATTGATATCCGTCTAAACACGTAGTCAGTGTCGATGGCACTGTGCAAATGGCAAGAACAATACGCGCAGAGATACCAATAATATCATGAGTCTTATCAATAGACGTCACATAGGTGTCGCGGGACGCCGAATTGAAGTTCTAGTGGAGCAAATGAGTGAACCGTAAAATCTTCGGTCCCGCGTGTGCCATTTTCGTTGAGAAGAGTTAGCAACTTGAATAGTCAGCTGTCCGCGATAATGAGCATGGAGTGGTACGGGTGTGAAGCTCCGTGTTCCACAACGAGAGATAAGATTCTAGAAGTCGCATTCTATGAGGGTCCAAATGTATTACAGCACTTTGCGGAACATAAGGCGTGGGCCGATTTTTCGTGTTTTGGGCAGTTTTGACCAGAACACACGCCCCGG